>DWME01001479.1:0-24673 GCA_018244795.1 Parelbella ahira ahira
ACATCGTGAGGAAACCTGCACACCTTAGAATTTATAAAAAAAAAAAAATATTTTCTGAGGTGTGTGAAGTCTGCCAATCCGCACTTGGCCAGCGTGGCAGACTATGGTCTTGACCCTCTCAATATGAGAGAAGACCCATATTCCAACAGTGGAATGACTATGGGTCGATTATTATTATTATTATTATTATGTGTGTAAATATATCTTTACTTGTGTCAAAATGTAAAGATAACGTCCATATGATTTATTAACTGACGATCCTTGACGTTGGCGAACCACTCAATTGCTTTTTTTAAAAATATTAATGATGGCCAAAGCTGACAATTTGACATTCCATTGTACGGTTTATATGAGTCAAGATACTGCAAAATATTGAATTCTTTTTATACGTATATGTTTGTTAAGTCATTTTAACAAATATGTGATAGTTACAATTATGGTACTTTAAAGAGACCGTAGGAACCGATGACTCTCCTCAGCGGAAACCAATTTCGAATGTGGACGGAGACAGGCTGATGATGATGACGATAATAACGATAAAAGTAAAAAGATTTAGTGCCACTTGTATTCAGTAAAAATAATAGTGTACTTACTGAATTAATTTGTAAAAATATATTTTACCATTATTTATAGGGGTGTATCTTTAATTTATATGATCCGCCCAAATACAAGAAGGCCATAGCACGTCAGGACTGTAAGGGTAGCAATATTTGTAATCTGTGCTCTCTACCTACTGCGTAAGGGACATGGCATTGTAATATAATAAAAAGAATACAAGATTTGTTTCGACTAATAATATTACTAATGTTTGGGTATAACTTAAAGTTCTCATCGATAAAAATATTTTTTTTTTCCAATACTTTTTTCTAGTAATTTTAAAAAGAAGTCACTTCGAGCAAAGAATTTGTCTGATTTAATAAAACCAGGTCGTGATCAATTTCTAAATATGAATGCGTATTTCTCTAAGTAGCGAAGGATTATTCCTTAAGTTATTGAGTAAAATACCTCTATTTACCAACAGAACTCCGCAAACAAGGCGTTGCGTTTGTGCAAGCCTTGTTTTTATACTGCATTATGTATACAGCCTTCTAGTAAGTAAAAATATTATTCCGATCATAATATGACTGTTATTAGTGATCGTGAATAATTAGTGATCGTGATATTACTTTTTATTAACAATATAACAGATTTGTTAGATAAATCAATCGGCACAATCATTATCAGCACCGTCTTGGATAATCCGTTTGACAGTGATAGGTCTGCTAGAAAATATTTTTAGAGAAATAAGCAGCCTTCGTATAGATCTCTTAAAATGTAAATTATTTAGTTTAGTGTTACCTGTGAGCACGTAAACGATTTAATAAATATATCATCAACCCTTTCTGCATTCCCCGCTGGACACGGCTCTCCTTTCTTATCGACAGGGTTAAGGCCATGATTAACATGAGAATAATTTCTGTACTCTGTCAATGGATTACGTAACCTTTAACCGATAGAGAAATTATTATCAGGTATATTAAGTAGGCGAAGGACAAAATAATTCACTCGTAGAATAATTATGATTTCAAACCTTCCAAGCTATTTTCTGAAAAATGTATTTTTGAATGAATGAATGAAATGAAATGAATGAATATTTGGCGTATAAGTCTTTTCGCAAATGAGCCATATGTAGTGATGTTATTGTCAAAATTGTGTTACTGATTAAATTGCATAGGAATAGATTTATGTAGTTTGGAACAGAAAATGCATTTAACTTTATATATGTAACAGATCTGGGGAAACGTGGGACTGTACTAGACTCCACTGCTATTCTTTTTGGGGAATTATAGACGTGTACTATACATTTATGTACATAGGCATTGTTCTACATATTTGCTGTTAAAAACTAGTCACAATGAAAAATAATAAATATAACGAACGGACTCTATAAAAGTAGGGAACAAGGCAGAGAAATGAAAATAATCATTAGTTTTATCATCATCATCATCATCATCATATGAATCATTAGTTTTATGAAAAAAAATTATTATTCTCGTATTAAAATTGCTTTAGCGAACGTAATATACACATTAATTAAAATATAAATACATTTATTAAGCACACTCACATATGCTTAAAAACTGTTAAAGTAAAAGCTATCAAGTCGTTAATCAAGATCAAGTTGGAGTTTGAGATTTCGATCGTGAGATCGATCGATTGGAAACAGTTTGCAGAAACGAAACGCTGAACGAGTAATGTGCAATTTTTGTGCACTTTTATTCACCGGTCTTTTAATTCCATAATTGCTATGTGACCGCGACATTGTTTAAAGAGTCGTAATTTAAAATGTATTTATGATGTATTTATATTTATTTCTGCCATAATTTCGCAATACCATTGCTGGACGTAGACCTTCCTTAACGCGTCATCGTGTGCTGTCCTTCACTTGCAAGTGACATCCAGCTTCTTACTGCAGCTGTGGTGTTGTTTCGGAGGGTGGTAGATAGGGGCGCAGTCACACGAAAGGACACAGCTTAGTTTTCGATTGGGTAATTTTATACTCAGGTACAGGTACTGTCACACGAACAGTTTCATGTTAATTATCTGTAGTGTAATTTTGATTTGTAACTATTTATTTACAAAGGACTTTAGCTTTACTTAAAGTAGGTTTTAGAAGTGTCTGTTTAAAGACTATCAAGAGGATATTCCGATTATTTACTCAATCTTACATTTAGAGTGCATTCCTATTTTTACGGGTGATCACCTTTGACGTATGCGATTAATCTACAAAGATTCATTACGAATTAAATTTCCGAGACCGTAGAGTCCAATAATAGGGTGAGTTGCACGATGTGTTAATAAGCAGCATAACGGTGTGAATAACATGATATACATTACGCCACGGTGTGACAGCGGCTGTGCTACATGAACTTGGTCGCCGTCTTGTGGAATGTCGAACGCCTTCTAAAAAGAGTCAAGTGTGAAAGGCGGCGTGTCGCGGGGCACCGCTCGGCCGATACTCAAATGACTTAAATCAATCACTTGCTTTATTAACTTTTATTGTTTTGACAATTATTATCTTTATTATAGTAACTACTATATCATCCTCCCAGATTTCTCACGAGGTAGGCAGAGAGCACTGAGTGCCAAATATTTATATCTGCTACGACTTGCCAAGTTTAATCTATATTCATCAGTCTCTTAACGTATGAAGAGATTGGTGTATGTAGCATACCGTTTTCGGAGATAATTACTAGTTTATAATACGAACAGACGAGGTAAAACGTACTCTAAATTGTTTGTATTGTATCGGAAAAGTGACCATCTATCTAATTTATTGCAAGGACACTTCGGTATCGTAAATGAAACTGCAGTCTCATCATCATTATAGAATGTCATCAGTTTATGGTCAACGAGCGTCAAGCTTTGACTGCTGTAATGGTTTCACAATGTTCAACAGGAGTTATTTTAGTTTATAGGTGTAGTGCTTTGTACAATGATTTTAGATACAAATTTAAGTCTTGCAGTCGTTACATAGTTGCATATCGTGAGTATAGCGACATGTACCTGACAACAAGTGGGCTCTAATTAAGGCAAGCGGAACTAAGTGCTGTCCAAGGTGAACCAAAGATGTGTCGTTGTAATAATTATTATTATTATGTCATCATGCCAGCCCCCTTCCTGGGTGGGTAGAGACACTTCTGACTAGCTATACTAGAGTGATTAATTATATTACTATATTTGATTATAGAATTAGGTTAAAATCACATACGAGTATCACATTATGTCGGCGTTAACATATTATCTCGTATCGGTACAATTTATGTTGGTTTCTGACATCTCCGGTTACGTACTACGGATGCAGCTGAAGTCTTTATATTACATTTAACCAATTCTTACAATTAACAGGTTAATTAATCGTAGGAATATCGATTGATGTGTAAGATTCTAAGAACGGGGCTACCTCTTACCAAAAAGAGGACATGTGGCATCCGAACTTAGAAAAATGACGTAAAAATAGCTGGACAAGATACTACTCAAAATAACGGCAGCTGGGGAGGTGAAAGTGAACAAGAGAATAGTCAAATTTCCACTCTGTAACTCACGTTAAATCAAAAAAATACATAATAATTAACCTGACCTTACAACTATTATCAGGTGTCGGGTCGTGCGGTTTATGTATAGATACCCCACAAGCCAGTTCGGCCGCGCACTAAAATGATTAACACCCGTGACACACAACTAATTATACCACAAGTAAATGATATAACGATATGCAAATCGGATTAGGACGTTTGTACTGAGTGTTTAGCTTGCGGTTTCTATGTATGTAGAAGCAGATAATATTGCAGGTTGTGATAAATTAAAAAAAAAACATATTTACATCTCTTGCAGTTTTGTTTTTGGGTTTTCTATGCCAGTGCATTGAGTCTGGCGAGAGTGGCGAATAGATTCCAGTTTGCAAGTACACACATGTTTTCACAAAGTGTATGTTTCGTACGTCTAAAGAAAATGTACGATGTCTAAAACAGTTACATTTAGGTACATGTTTGTTTTCTTATATCTAATACAACGTTCATAATGATAAAAATCCAATATCTATTCTAAACATGCAGGTTGTCTGAAAAAATTGTTATTAAGTATGTCTAGTGATAATGACTTTACAAACATTTTTTGTTAACTCTCTGTTCAATGTTTGAGAAATTAAAAAGCGCGCAAGCAATCTGCCTTTTAAATCTAATTACTCACTGCTAGACACATATTAGATCTAAGCATGATCATTCATCGACCGAACGAAAGTTTATTGGTCCTGAACTGTCCAAATGCAATCTACGAAAACGATGTTTGTTTAATTTCGACATAAATGTAGACATCGCTGTAACTATAGACATTTGCCTAGATCTAAACATAAAAACATTGAATTGCGAACAATAAGTGCAAGTACAATTATCATATTATTTTAGTGTAATTTTTAAAATATTTGTTCCTACGGTACCTTTTGGTATAAATTGGGTTCCTTTTGTTTATAACAATCGCTTATGATTTCAATGACGCAGACTCAAATTGTTACATAAAGGTCAGTTTTGATTAGCGAAATGATCATATTTGAGTTTCGTGACAATTAATTAGTACAAAGTAATTTAATACAATACGTGATACAACTCGTACGAACAATTTAAGGCCTTATTGTAGCGTAGTGTACTAGAAATATGCCTGCGTTTTGTCAATCTTTCAGTGATTCCTTAATTTTTTTATAATAACGGAGATAGATATTTATGAAACAGTTTTCTTTTAATGTCAATAATAACATTGTTTATTGATAAGTTGAATAGGTTTCCACATGTTTTCTGTCATCATCATCAGGATACATTTAATCTTTAAAACGCATATAATTTTGTAAAGAAAAATGTACTTGCCAAAATTTGAACCCAGGAATTCCAACATGGAGCACTGAATTCTACATCCACAAAGCTTTCTTGTCATATAATTCTTCTACATAAACTATGGAATAAACTGTCTGTACGAAGTGTTCCCTACGGTTTTATATTGTTTAATAAGACAGCGACGATAAATTTGTCTGACGACCTGAAGAAGACAGCGGGAAGCGGCTGGATTCGGAAGGCTCAGGAACGGATGGAGTGGCGCCGATTAGATGAGGCCGCAGCAGTGGACATCAGGAGGCTGACGATGATGATGACGATGATAATAAATAAGAATATAAACCGTAGAGATTTGTTATAATAAAGTAAAGCGACTAATAAAATATATTGCATATTTGCGGTCTATTAAATTTAATTAACCTTGGTCGCAGCCCGCAGGCCGTCCGGACGGTAATCGTTGCTATATCTATGTCATATATAAATTTAATAATACACTTCGTTACCATAAGGAAAATATAATTGGAGTGAAAAAACCTGTCTCTCCATAAAGAGAGAATACTGTCTGGTGATAATATATACAAAAATATAGCAGAACCTTTTATAGGCTTTATTGCGCTTTGATGTATGAATTGATGATAAGTTTGCCGTTTATTGGCCTAGGTTCTTTCATAAAAGTATAATTTTTAATTTTACCTGGTGACTTTTGCTGTTTACTTCGAAAAAAAAAAATGGATACGAGTAAAATAATTGCTACTATTAGATCATTACTTAATTACACAATAAGTTTTATTATTCAACTTAAAACCCTCCATAGTGTTTTTTGAGGTGTATGTAGTCTATACGCAGCTGGTCAACGTGGCGGCAATGGTTTGAATCTAACACATTTTCAGAGTTGATCAGTACCGAAAGTGAAACGATAAAAGGGATCACGATGACGAATGATTACTAAAATGTAAGTAGGAATTAACTAGATACGATGTTTCTTTTCATAATCGTCGCAATAAATGGGCGACCGGAATCTGCTTGGCGCGTTTCGGAGTTTTGTAGTTTGCTGTTCCAACTAGTTTTTTAGTCTGATATAAAAAATACATCGTATCGAGCTCTGTATCCACACAAATTATAAATCAAATGGTATTTGAATCTCATAAATATTTATTTATAGACATGTATTTGTATTAGTAACGCAGTATATTATTTTTCTTCACACGTTTATGTCACAGTCGTTCTGTATACCCGGAGGCGGTACAAGCGGCTTGAATTGTGACGAAACTGTTTCAGTTTGATTTATGTACATATATATTATTTCGTTGATAGTTTTAAGCTTTTAAATTCCATGGGCGAGTTATAATAATTTTGTGAGTTAACCAACCAGCAAAGAATAACTAAGTTTGCTTATTAGAATTTGCGTGTCATGTTTTTGGAGGTATGAACTGAAAGTAATGTTTTATCATTTGTTATAGTATTTTAAAACTAAGGGATACTAAAAAAATTACGTCATTGAACAAAAATTTTATCGCTGTTCTGGTCTTTGAATATCATATTATGTCTCCCTCTACAGTACTGTTTTTTAATATCTAATATGATTTTTAATTTTCGTGTTGTAATTTCCGATTAAAGAAATTTCGAAACTTTACTGAAAACTGTGATTAACACTGTAGTTTTTATATTCGTACCAATTTATTTCCATAGACAAACAAATATGGAATTCTGTAAATAAATGTAGAGCAGGTACGATTTGAATATTGGTTGAATACACTCTCTGTAACTTCATTTATCTATATTGAGGCAGTCCCGAAGAGTAATAAAACAAATCTATAATTACAGAGGTTTTAAGTTAGGCCGAGGTCAGCTTTTAATGAAGACATTTATTATTAGGAAAATCACTTTGTATTACGCACACACAGCCTCGCGGACCACACGCATTGATTAGTGATGGTGTTGTATGTACCTACGTCGATAACATCTAACTGGTAAACCATTTTCAAAACTAATTATGTCTAAAAGTATATCAAGAAATACGAAAGCAAATATGTTTTCCACAGTATGTATTTTGGTTTAAAATGTGAATTAAAATTGTTCAAAGTGAATAACATGTTTTTTCAAATTATGTATAAGTAGATATTTTTCATCATCTTGTTGGTTCCAATTTGATTGGCAAAACTTCATTTATGCTATAGTTAATTCGTAACATTACAACCAAAAAAGGAAATATTATGAGAAATGCGTTTTTTAGCTCAAATTCAAGCAACTCTTGATGAAGGTGTTCACGCCAGATGTCTTAATTGGTATATATACAAAATAAAAACTTCCCTGAAAGGTAAACACAACAATATCAATTTGTTATTTGCGCCTGTATCCACTTATAAGGTTTATAATTTGAGAGTAATTCTAATAAATCTGTCGCAAAGGAATGCCCGACATCTTCTGAAATACACCTCTAACGTTTAAAATAATTATACGCCTATCACGTAAAACGCCATTTGTAGGTTGTAATAAAATGCTTTATAAGGATCGCCTATACGGTTATATCAAATAGTTCACCGGTCTCGCGTTGAAGTCGTTTTAACGAGCATATCATTACGTGTTGCGTCAAATATTACATTTACATAACTGTAATGTAGTACCTACAATTTAATGTATTTTTAAATTACGCCATTTAGAAATCAAAACGGTTAGTAAGTGTTAAACTAGTTGAGGCGTTGTAAAATAACAACAAAACATATCATGTAAGATTTAGATTTTTATTAATAATAACAATAGTTGCAGTTTTTTTATATAAAAGAAATAGTAATACGTGTTTCAAATTTCAAAATAATAAGTGAAAACGTTTGAAGCGCCCGTAGCCCTGACGCGGTTGTGGATTGCAAGCGATCTATAGAGTGAGGCAATACCGGGCGCGGTTGGCACTCGGATGGGTGGCTGTTAGCGGGATTTTTTTTATTTTTACGAGCGTTATTATGCTTCGAATGGCGACGGCACCTTAGACAATTTTTTTTCACCATCATCATTGGGTAAAGATCAGGGCCTACAATTTATTTTAATATATTCGAGATCTACATACATAGGCCATAGCTCGATTACCTGCAACACTGCAGACGATCGCCGCTGCAGAGTATGGCCCTGGTCTGTCAGAAGTATAGTGGAGTAAATTGTTTAATGTATCTATAAAATATTTTACGGAGCGCGTCATGTGTGTACAGACTTGGATATTTGGCATCTGGTGCCCTCTATCTACCCCGTAATAAAAATAATATGTATGTTGTTTCAGATTCCAATTATACATAACCCGTAAGCTGCAAGTTGCGATCAAATTGTGAAAGATAATACATACTTCGCGCTATATCGATTTATTGGAAGATCGCATGTACATATCCCACATACACATGCACAGTTAAGTGCACTTGTTGACATTGTGCAGTAGGTAGTTAGGGTTCCGTAAGATCAGTTGTGAAACCTTTTATAATATACCAACGCTCATTAAAAAAATAATTCATACTTTTACTTCCGTACGAGTATCTCGTAATATACGAGATCATCATCATTATCAGCTTACTCCCACCCATTGCTGGACATAGGCCTCTCCAAGAGCACGCTACTGAGCTAAATCTTCAGTTCTTTGAATCCAACCATTGCCGTCCACTATGTAAATAGTCACTCCATCTAGCTGGAGGGCGTCTTACACTTGGTAAACGCTTATATATTTACATTTAATTTTTACTTGCAGATTCTGCTTGTACCGGCATTACTCGTAAATCAATGAGGCTATTATTTCGTAATACGTGTTCTTACTATGTATCAATGCTCACAAAGCACAGTCTATTTGTAATCGTGACTTGCAATTGTTAGTTTACTGATAACATTTTATTGAACTCTTTGTTTAATTTTCGACCACATATCAATGACTTATTATACACAGCGTAGACAGCAGTTTGTAGAATATAAAATGTCATCAGAAGTGAGTAACTGCGCCAGTTACTGATATCAGCGAGCTTCGTTCTCATCATGTCACATTGAATGCGGTAACACTTATTGTATTGCCAACCGGCTGTAAATAATATCTATTTCTAATAACTATATGAAATGAAAACCATTTCCTTCAATATGTTTGAGTATTACGCGAACAACTATGCAGTCGTAAGTTAATGGAACATAAAATTTCATTTTATGTAGATACAATCACTGAGATAAGCATCTATTAATACTTTTAAAGTTCTTCTCATGTCTGTACCTATACAATGGCGTTTTAGAGAAAATATTACGTAGCCTCTTAAGCATTTCAGATAGTATCAATAAATGACGACCTCAGTGTGGCGCGGCCATTCTTTCGGCCGCTACTTTATATCTTCACGTAAGTGTACGTTATAGGATCGGATAAGATCATGAGCTATGTTGCTGTAATTTAAAAAATAAACACTCTGCTCGTAGGCTTTTAATGTCAAGAGTATGCTCCGAGTAATATGGGTTAAGAAACGAAATGTACATAATATGTATAAACACACACACACACACACGTGTGTATCGTGTGTGTTTCGTATAGGATATACATATATACAAATATATAGGATGGTGGGTGCGGGCCGAAAAGGATGGAGGGTGGGTGATTATTTTCAGTATCAGAAGTCTCCAAAACCGGTAAAAGTGTAAAAAGAGAGAGTTACATGCAGAAGAAGCACGCTGGGTTTGCAAGGGTAGAGATGCTTGGCACTCGGTGAGGCACTGCCTGACTGAGGACTCTGGCGTGACTCATAACATAATTGTTTGGAATTACTTTCTGCTAGTAGAATTACAACAATACATATGAATACCTACCAGCAATGCTTGCATGCGTTTAGAGAATTGACATACATTATTTATTTTATTTTACAGAGCACAGTGTCTGTGTCTTGCGTGTTTCGTGAACATTATCCTATTTCAAAGCAAAAACTCTTTTTCTATTTTGTTCCTATTATGTGACAATTATGGGTTACATTCAATTCATTGTAAGTAGAGAAGGTGCACGCTTTTAAACATTAAGTTTTGACCGTACCTTTAAGTATTTAAGTGTGTAGAATCAGAATCAAAATGGGAATCAAGAATACATTATTAAATCAAGATTGCAAGATCAGGATTTTTTTTTTCATATGCGGATTCATATAAAGTTGTAATGAAGAGTAAAAGTCAAAAGGTCAGTTTTAATATGACTTAAACGTGAGACTACTCGCTCTGCTGTCACACGCTGTCCAACAGGCAAAGGTGTGAAAGCCAATCTACTTCACTTAGCCTAGTTGTAGAGTTCAACAGATTGGAAATTTGTCTATTTATCACTCTGTCTTTAGGTATAATAAATTGCTTTTTTGGTTCATATTAGTTCTTAGTACACTGTCCCGTAGATTGAGTGGTTGCAAATGACTTACGAACTTGAGATCCTAGCTTCCATTTCAGGGTACCTGTTGGTGGGTATCAGAACACTACAAGCAATGGATCAAGCACCTTAGCACAATGGTGCTTTTTATCGGAGACACCTTTATAAAAGAGATAGCTAACTTATATTCATTGTAGACTGACTTATACTATTAACCGGACTAAAACTAGCTGACTAACATACTCGTAGACTGAGTCCTATTGTTGTGATCCTGGTTAAGCTGCTGCCAGGTGCGTAAATTGATACTAATGATTATATTTTTACAATCTTATTCGAGTTTGTTAGCGGATATCATAAGCGGCAGCAGATAAAAGCGAGTTACCAATACAGCAACAGATAGATTTTAGTAGTTAGCTTATTTATTCAATATTGAACGGGTGTTTTGTCAGGCTGTGTCATATTATAAAAATAAATCCATAGTCCCACTGCGGCCCAAACAAGGAAATACATGAGATAATTTGAATACAATAGTCATAAAGTAATTCCGCGGCTCTCGTGTCGAAGTAACTGACACAAGGCGACTGACTAGAAATATTTTGGACGCGTGTAAAGGTATTACACACTGACTGGAAACTGGGTCGCGGGTGTGTTACTTAATTTGTAGTGTTTCTTATAAAAATTACACTGATCATTTGAATTAAAATGGAAGGCAAAAAAAGTGCAAGTCGTGTTGTTTTGTAAGAATCAAGAGCGCGGAGAAGATTTTATCGCATGGACGTAAAAGTAACACGCGTCTAACAGCGTAATTATTTACCTATTCTTCGTATACAATTACATGTAACCTTGTCTACTAGCTAGTGAATTTGGTAATTATAAGTGAATAAATACAGAGATATTCCGGTAGAGTCACAGACGCCGCGTGATGTTATCTCTCGTACTGCGTTGCAGAGAATTTAGAATTTAATATTGTTTTCGTTCTACTACCTTCTATTATGTCAGATATTTTTATCATGAAAACTTTTCTTTTGCGCATTAAGCAAAAAATGATATAATATAATAATACAGGATATAAAATAATGGGCAGTTACGTTGAAGTCGCAGTGGGCTGGTCACATATGTCGTAGAACTGATGGCTGTTGGGGTAGAAGAGTTCTAGAATGGACACTACGTAGTGGCAAGCACACTTTGGGTCGTCTACCGGCCCGTTGGACTGATGATCTTAATAAGGCGGCTGGTAGTGGCTGGATGAGATCTGCGGAGGATCGAGTGTTGTGTCCATACCCTGTGAACGGCCCATGTCCAGCAGTGGAACTGAAAAGACTGACATGATGATGATACAACAAGATGAAAGATGAAAAAACAAGATGCAATGGGATCTTTAAGTGTCTAATTTCATTACTTATTATTAATTTAACATCGTTATGCCAGGTCCCTTAGGGGGTAGGCAGAGAGCACGGAGTGCAAAATATCTCTGTATCTACCGACTGGACGTGGTTTTTCTACATTCACCTCTTTCTTCATACACGCGCGTTGGTCTTGTTTCTATTATTACCTATGTGTTTCATTATGTATATACATCACAATATTGTGGCTTTGTTCTGTTCACGCGTAGTACAATATCATAATTATTGAGATTTACGACTCTGAACGCTGCTAATCCTTTCCACGATTGTTCTCAACGTCTCGGCCCGATCACGACCCGCGCTGTATATCAATGTTCGACGAAAGAAATGGTTAAGTTAATTTATTGTCTGCTCGTTAACCGATGTAATGGATCTTAATAGATAAATAAAGCGTCTGTGGCAATGATGTGTATTTAATGTGATAGATTATAGATATTTTAGTAGTGGCTCGGAGTCTGATATTCTGTGTCCGAATTTCATGATGGGACTTATGACGTAAGTGGAGAATCGTGGGAGTTTATTACACTCCTCTGCCTACCTCGTCCGGGAAATATAGGTGTGATGTCTTGTAGTGTGATAGATTGTTATTGTTAGATGTGGGTCAATAAGTAGATCTACAAATGTATCGCAGGATCTAAGAAGTGAATGTGGATATGATGACGTAACCGTGAAGGAAATCATCGTGAGTAAAGCTGCACACCTTAGAGATCTGCATAATGTTTTTCTAAGGCGTGTGGAGACTGCCCACCCGCACTTGGCCGCTATGACCTTAACTATTATAATTCCGAGAGGAAACCCGTATCTCGCAGTGGAACAATAAAAGTGCCGATAACGATAATAGATAACTTGTCATCAACCTTATCACTATATGATCTGTTTTTCATTTCGTACTTAGTAATTCTAACACAGAGATCTGCACAAATAGATGTCTACGCCATTATTATAATCTGTTGATAAATAGCACTGAGAATTTTTCCATAGTTCTAAAAGTTACCGCGTATAGTGGATTAGTCACATCGCGTTAGTTATACAGACATTGGTCATGGGAAATGATATAAAATGTGGCCTGCAGAAATATCTTTCTAAATTCTGTTACTTCATTGTTAGGTCGTTTTAAATAAATTAATTTTAAAACATAATTTGATTGAGGTTTACCTTATTAATCAAATGGCTGGCCCACTTTTGATGAAGATAGGCGAGTGTTGTGACAGATACTGGATGATGTGGGAGTCTGAAGTGTTTGAAAATGGCGTGCGTGTATACAGAGGGTGATAAACGTAGAAGAAGGAAGTCTGCTCTGTAAGGACAGAGATATTTTGCACTCGACACTCCTTCCACATCTAATAAAGGACCTGGCATTTCAATGAAATAATAACTAAATTAAAACAGTTTCTTTTACTATTTTTTTTAACATGTTTAATCAAAACGCCCATTTACTGGTATTGTTAAGTATAATGAATTGTACATGAATAAATTAAATAAGTAGTTGTTCATTGCAGTCATATACTTAGTACGTTTAACATAACAAATGCAAGCCGTCTTACATTCGCTGTCAGTGCGGAAACTTAACCGCAGTTCAAGGACGAAAATAGGTGTGAGTGACTCGTTTAAAATTACTTATCGTTACATTACGAAATCCAATAAACAGCCCATTTTAAATAATTTAGTAAACATTTACTGTAACATAATATTGATATATTATTAGACACAAGTATTTGAGATATCATAAAAAGTGTTAATTATATCAAATTAAACCGCCGCGCTTGTATGAAAAGAGTGATAAGCAGAGAAGAAGCGCGCAAGGTCTGTAAGGACATATGTACATATATATTAAGCATTAGATCTTTTCGACCTATCTTAAAAGGGACTTGGCGTGACGGTATAATAATAATAAGTTCCTAAAATTATAGATCTCGACTAAAACTGTAATATCTTCGGTACCCACCTACATTGACTAAAAATCGAATACCTTGGGCGTTTCCCAACAGCGCGCGCCAAGGTCATTGCCAGTTTATTTTCACTGCAATTTTACCATAACCAGCGCGGTGTGTGCTCCGCAGCCCGTATTACGAACACTTGGGTTCCGTCTCTTATCTATTGTCGATATTTGGTTTTGTTATGGTGGTTCATAGTTATATTAACAGATTAATAATTTTTGATATTCTTCCACTTATATCGGTTATGATAATAGTGTTCTCAAAAGTTCGCTTAAAAAATTCAGTGGAATAATACAAATTAGTGTGTGTGGCTTTATCACACACTTTTCATACATGCACACCGGTGTTGAAGACTTCAGATTTTCTTAACATTCATGCAGCATTCGAATAGTGTATTTGTTGTGTCGTTTTCTTGTCAACACATTTTTACGTTAACGTCTTTTTTACATGACTTGTCGTGCATCGCTCGTCTTGGCAGTAACGGAACCCGTCGATCACGTGCCAAAGTACGCTTGGCTAAAAATATTTGTGTTCCGGTTGTTTCACCTCTTTCTTAACAGCCGCGAAACTATTTCAATTACCCACTTAGTATAGTCAGTCAAGTAACAAATATTATTTAAATTTTTGCATTGTGACGTAATGTTTTCGCTTTTAACAATCTATTGTAGTTTAAAGTGTGAAAATATTTAATTGTACATCAGCACGCCTTTCCATTTCTAACCTGCGGCTATTTAATAAACATATAGATACTCTTTACATATGAGGAAGTTATTTTTTTCAATTTTTTGCTGCCTTTTATATGTTTAGAGGAGTAGTTGGACATGTACATATGTATGGGAGTGCTTCTTATATTTAATGTTTATTTATTGGTTAGTAAAACTTTCATTTCTTAAAGGAGACCATCGCTCAGCAGTGGAACGATAATACGATGATACATACATATGTATCATACATACATTGGTCAATTAACACGTGACTTGTGTTATATGGGTTGTGACGTTTGCTGCATGGAATATTGTTCTTGTTTAAAGAACAAGACAGCATGTCTATCAAACATGAAGAACAGTGTTAATATTTTTGTAGTGTGCTATATCAGTAATATCGCAATTTAAAAATTTTAATAACTATAAGCATATTGACCATAGGCTCATCCCCTATTACAAGGGACGTTTAACATAATGAGTGACCAGTGCAAGTACTACAATTCTCTGCCGATACCTTCGGGAATGTATAGACGCATATATTTTTAAACATTCTCCAACATAAGTACATATACATATCAGAAATAAACACTAAATACGGTGAGCTGGCTATATTTAGATTTTTTTGTTAACCACACCTTAGTATTATTGATTAGACACACGTTTGCAGCGCTTACAGCTGCTCTATGTAACGTACAATTACCAAAGTGATTGCTATCGATCCCAATTTTTGTGTTACTCGTGCTCCAGTATCGATGTGGTGGTTTTTACTTAACACACTGTAATATTGGTTTCTACACAGTTGCGCGTTCAGCGGTACGAGGTGTGTTACTAGGGGAATTTTTAAGCAATTTTAATAGAGAATTTTTCTGATACAATGGCCTTATATAAGGTAACAGGTATTTTAAAGAACTGGGTATGTGTTATTTATAAATAGTATTACGGGTTCCTAGTGAATTAGTATTTTATTTGTAACTTTTAAGGCGCTGGTAGACACTGTTTATAGTAAAATATGAAAAAGAAGGTTCGTTACAGCCAAGTAAGTTATTTTCTGATCTCTTTTGACTGAACTTATTTCTCTAAATGTTATCGTCAGCTCGTTTCATAGGCGTAAGTAAAGAAACAGGTCAGTTTTTGTATTTACAATACAACTTCCTAGCTTTTGAGAAACTCCTATAACAATTTTATGTACCTATAACTAGTATTTACCGTTTGAAAACCAAAAAAAAACTGTTACAAAAAAGAAAAAAGTTAATAATTATGTTATCATTAATACATTAGTGTTGATGAAGGTCACAGTATTACAAAACTGGATTATCATGTCTGTACAATCTCGCAGTAAGAAATGTAATCGTATAGTCTCTTAGTTTACATGTGGCACAGTTCGTGTGTGCGATGTAGACACGGAGACGAGATATCGATATTCGAGTGTCGCTGCAACGCTACACCTCGGTAACAAGACTCATGAGCTCCACACCTCGTCCTTGTCCACATTTGCGACTCGTTGAATCTCTACGCGATCACGTTAAGTTCATCGGCATATATCGCCTTTATTTATTCAATGGCTGCTACACTTATTTTTTTGTTCTGCCACGATTTCCGCATAGCTAAAACCTTTTCATTGGACATAGCGTACATTTATATAAATTACTATTTATTCAAGGCTCGATCGCCTCGTATCTGGTCGTTTTTTTCTGACGAGATGTCAGAGACTAGATAGTATTGGTGGAGCTATTTGTCATCGGTTTTATTTACTTTTTATCATAAAATAAATGATACAAGATATGTGAAGTTCGCTTTTGTACTAATGAGGCATTTTATGTATGTTATTCTTACTATTATATCGGTACGACAGGTCTCTGACGGAGTAGTTATATTATTGTGGGCAATAAAGTATATTTTATTATTATTAATATAATATTATTATCACATGTATGAATATAATAAATATGAAGACCGTCGGTAATCTCTTGGAGAAATAAATGTTATTTTTTATCACGAATTACTTGATTGGCATGTGGACATTGAAGTAATATAATTAAAGTCATGGCTGGACGGAGGTGTTTTGTAATATTTATTTTATTTTATTACGTAAATGAAGGTGTTGCTTCCTCGCACGTTTTCACGTTTTTGGAACATTCGTGCACGTTTGTAGTCCCAGAAGAGGTAGGCGGAGGAGAGTAGTATCATTCCACGTTTCATCAGTTACGGTTATACGTTACACTATGGAATACGGGGAGCCAATTGCTCTACATTGAAACAAATTTAGACTCCGAGCTACTACTAGAAATTTCAAGTTAGACAACAGTATCAAGCCCGAAGATTGAACCCATGACCGGAAGTCGCGCTTGCAAACATTCGTCTAAACCACTCTGTCAATATTGCTTGAAACAAGGCTAAAAATGAAAATAGTACATAAAACTGTCATATTCCAGGAACGCGCAGTCACCGAAATATATTTAATGTCCAATTCTGTAAATTTACAATTCATTGTCTTAGAACATTCATCAACTTATTATTTCATCATTGTTGCACTAATATAAAACATTACAGAAGCGTATTTTTAAGATAGGTATTAATTAATATTATTATCATTGTATTATCACGGCGGGTCACTTCCGGGGTGGGTAAAAACCATCGAGTGCCAATGGTCTCTATCTGTGCAGACCTGAAATGCTTCGACATTCGTTACTCTGTTCATACACACACGCCGGTTGCGCAGACTTCCGATTCTGAGTAATAGGTTTTAAAATTCTTTGAATTCCCGACTACGTGTCGAATGCGAAAAATGAAATAAACGATATTAAAACAAAACACAACCTGCTCCATTTTGACATAAGTTATAAATTTAATTCACAAGGTCATTGTGTTAATGTATGTAGTTACGTAATGCTTGAAAGTTGGCACAGCGACTGACCGAACTTGGAATAAATACAGAATGAAACATTACACATTGTTTTTTTAACTGCTGTATTGCTCATAAAACTTTTACGAATTCATTTATTTTTATACAAATTGGCAAGATATATAGTATACATTTATAAAGTTGGAACAACTAAATTACTCACAAAACTATATAAATTACATTAGAGTAAAATAAATATGACATAGCGTAACACGATAATTACAAAGCAAGAATACATTTATTCGTAAATATTTGTTAAATTACACACCTATACTAAAGAATGGCCAAGGAAATTGCTTTAAGTATTAAAATTGTTATATGTTTCATAGCCGTTTACATTAACGCTTAGTTCGTCTTTTTACAGTCTTATTTATAACTCGTAGCTTACATCGAAATAGTTTGTGCTCTGCGATATAGTTAACATGAAAACATTATAATTGCTTACTAGGTGGAAAATCGAGGGTGGTGTAAGCAGGTCTGGTTCTTGGCACTGGTGGTCTACGGGGTCTTGGATGAGTCTTTCCTCCTTCAGCCTTAGCACTCATATTTGGTTCTCCCTCCTCAGGAAGATATGGTGTTCTCGGATTGAGCACTAGCGCTTTGTATGACGAATGGGAGTCAGCTATGCTTCTTCCATCACCTTCATCTCTGCGCGACAGTTCAGAAAAAGGAGAAACCGAACGCTTCTCTATTCCACTCGGTCCAGGAGTCTCTTCTTTAGGCTTCAATTCATAAACGTTCTCTTCCTTTCTTTTTGGCTCTACATCTTTCTTGAACTTTGTTTGCCTTTCGATAATTTCAGCGGTTGTCAAATCTGAACCTTGGACGTCGGTTTCTAGGGGTGGAGCTGACAGCCAGGGTCTGGACGCGTTGCTACTGCACCAGCGCTCGTCCGATTCGCTGGTGTCACCTAACAGACCTAATTTTTCCAAATTCTGTAAAAGCAAGTTCTCGCTTGAACTAGCTGCTCTCATTTCTGTTTTTGAATCCTCTGCTAAAAGCAGTTCAGCCAAGGGAGGAGCGAGGCCCAAGCCTATATTTCTTTCGTGGTAGACTTCCGATATAGTGGGAGTAAGTTCACCACTCATATGCCGTACTTGGGCCATGGAGTCTCGGCTACTGGTGCCCATTTTAGGTCTGGGCACTCTCTTTGAAGTCGATGGTTGGGTAACCGCTTGATCAGTCTTTTCTTCTTCCGCTGTTCGCCGCGGTTGTGCTGATGCAAGATCGTAAAAGGCGTCGAGGTATCTGGTATGCGAGTGTTCTGGACGTCTTCGTAAGACTGTGTCATGTCCAGAGCTCTCCCAGTCGGAGTCATCGGTGGATGGAGGCCGTCTTGTGTATAGTGTCCTGATCTTTGTTTGATGGGCAAGAGCCAAGGATACATCTCTAGGTGGTGCTGTGGAAGCTGTTGGCGGGGCGGCTGGCGGTGATGGTGTAAAGGCTGCGTCACTTTCACCTCTGTATCTGGGTGGTGGAGGAGCTGGTGGCGGAGCAGTTCTCCCATCAGGCTCTCCTCGACCTACCTCTGTGCTGGCGGTAGATCCTCTTACGTACATTGTGAATGCCCCTCCACAAGATCCAAGAGGTAGAGGCGGTGGGGGTACAGATGAGACGCTTTCTTCTGTGAAACATATTTTAATGTAAAAAATTATATAAATGTTTCATTACAAAGGGCAGTAGAAATCGAATAAGATACATACGTCGATGTTGTCTTGGAGGAGGTTCCCCATCTGAATGCGGCTCTAAGTCTCCATCGTCGATAGACGCAAGTGATTCTACGCTTGAGCTGGACTCTAAGCTGAGACTACGCGGTGCTTCTTGGGTATCTGTTAAAGGGTTAATTATTTCGACTTAATCCTACAGTGTGACAACAAAAACATGTAGTGTTTCACGGGAAATTGTATAATGAAAATATTTTTTTTCAGTAATCTGACAAATTTCTTTACCAAAAAAACTTTGAATTAATAATACTTAAAAGGACTTTTCAAATTTACATTCGAGTTGCATGAAAAGACATATCTTTCATTATTAAGTGCATTTCAAGTATTTATGATCACGTGCTCACCGAACAGTGCGAGCAGAGCCTGCAGCACGAACTGTATGTGTCGCCTGTTGGCAGCTTTGCCGGTTCGCAGCATCACCTCGTCCTGCCCAACCTCGGCCAGGTCGAAGCCCAGTGACGCCAGCAGCTCGTGGCAGCCGTTCACGCGCCATAAGCTAATTAAACGGCAAGCAAAATTTACTTTTTACAGAGCTAGTATTAAAGTAAGATGCTAGCAATAATACACTTATGCATTTACGTATAATAGCCGCTATGACTTCGAATACATATGTATGTAATTTGTGCGCGGGAGTCTCTTCCGTGCGCTTGTGTGTACGTGTATACGTACGTGTGTACGTGTACGTGTATACGTACGTGTGTACGTGTACGTGTATGCGGGTGCGTGTGGATTTGCTTATAGTTGTATGTAGTTATATAGGTTTGTATGTTCATGTGTGCATTTTCATTTGTAAAAAGTAACTAAAGAATCTATTATTACTATTGACAAAGGCTCAGTTCTACGCTATAGAGATTCTGTTAGCTGCCTAGATCCTCTTAGATCCTGTTCACAATCTGGTTAGCTGTTGATAAATAGATGATCAGATTATGGTGAGAAGCTAAATAGGGACACTGACCGCACGTTGACGGCGACCTCGATGGTGTCGCTGTCGGCGCTCTTGACGGAGAACTGCGAGATGACGGAGCGCACCACGGCGATGATGTCGTCCGCCACGTCGCCGTTCGCGATCAGCTTCGACAGCGCCTGCAGCGTGGTGGGCGTCAGCCCTGCCGCACCACGCCAACGGTCATTGTCATTATTACATCGGTATGATTTTTGGTTGGATAATAATAGTAATAATAAACTTTCTTTGTGGGACACGGTTTACATGGAGGTATTCATTATATATGTTACGTTTAGTTAGACGTGGTATTATATCTGTACAGTTCAGTAGTCTATCAACCGGCGCGCGGCCACCGTGGCAGGCCACGTCCTCAACTCTTCTCATTTCGAGAGGAGACCCGTGTCTAACAATACATGTGTACAAGGAATGATGGTGATGATGATAGGACATGTATTGCGAATCTTAATTATTATTATTAATTATTATTAGCATCATCATTCGTACCTAAGAGTGCCTGTAGACTGGCAGAGCACTGAGTCAATCTCTCCTCTGGGTCACTTTGAGGGAAGAACACGCTGGACGGTATCCCGTTAGCCGCTGGTTCGAATCTGCAAGACAATTACTCATTAAGTTTATAAAGTAATGGTAATCCTAACCTTTTGTCTGATATTGGAGGTTAATGTTACCTGAACCCAACGCTCATCAGCAGCTCCCTCCAGCCGGTGGCGCTGCCGGCCTTGTTCTCTATGCTCTTCTGCGTTGTGTACATCGCATTCTTCTGCCCTCTCACTATTCTCTGTAGAGACTTCTCTACCAAGTGCAGGCAAACGCGAAGGGCATCTCTGTCAAATGATCAGATCAGTTTATTCAAGTGCAACTTCTTTAGAATCGATGTGATTTGAAAGTAGATGAAACGAAATGCGTCCCGATAAAGAAACTAACACATAAATATATAGGATTAAGTGGGAGAGAAAATAAGATAGAATAATTTTATAATAATAAAGCGATTAGTTTCATTAATATTGTAATAATAATTTAATGATAATAGTCGATTAATTTAATTTTATATTTAAAATAGTTATTAAATTACAGTATTAATAAAATTAATAATAATAATAAAATATATAATAATTTTTAGGCTTGGTAAAAAATAATAAACCTTACATTTATCCTAATACTCCTGATACTCTATATCCATCTCAATCTCTCGTAAGCTACTTTGCAGGATTTTCACTTCTGCCGTGTGTGAATTGCACACACACACATTTTTATTTTTTATACTAGTAATGTATACCAAAACAAAAAAGGTCGCCTAAACAAACATGTGAAAATTTGTAGTATTGTCATTATGGTACTGCTATGGAATGTTCTGGAACATATGAAAATATAAATATTGTTGAGGTGCGGAATCGACCTTCGGAATCGAATTAAATAATCATCCAATGTTCTCTAAGCACATTGAACTCACGTTACAAAGCGACCAGTAAATTCCTGATTTAGGCCAATTGGATATGACAAAATTCAACAAAACTAAATCCTTCAATATTTAAAGGCGTAAAAATGTATATAAGAGTGCACTTAAAAAGACCACATCTGAAAAACTGTATAAGACTGTACTGAATACTCAGTCTCTGTCAATCTCGCCGTAATTAGCAGAAGCTCATGAAGAAGAATCGGGAATAGGTTGGAAACAGTCGGAATGTTCCCTGAAACGGTGCGAGTTAAGGCGGTAATGTGTAGGTACCGGCACTTGTCGGGCGCGGCGAGCAGGTCGCAGAGCGCCTGCCCCAGCAGCGCCACCTTGTTGCTGAGGCGCACGTTGGCGCCGAGCAGCGCCAGCCCCGCCCAGTGCGCCGGGTGCGCGAAGTGCTTCGTGTGCCGCACCGTCTGCATCGCGTCGCCCAGCGCCCTGCGCACAGCCGCCTCTTATAGATCATCATCATCATCATCAGCCTATCTCCGTCCACTTTTAGATCGCACGCTGAATATCAGCTGCGAAGTGATTTAGGATTCAACTTCTTGCTGCGTCATTCCCTGAGTCCCAATCCTGATGGCTCTTTGCAAAAGAACACGTATTTGAGGATTCAATATCACTTGCGCTAGCAGTCAAAACATAATAGTGAGGATACTCTCTCTCGAGTTCTCTAAGTTTGTGACTGGCTATGTGACATACTAACCCTACTCATTCTGAAAAGAGAATCGTCTCCAACAGTGGAGCATTAAGACGGTTATGATCAATAAAGATAATCTGTTGTAAATGCGAAATGATTAAATTACCATATTTTCCTAACTCACTTAGCGACTCGGCTTCCTTGCAGCAACGCGGAGTACAAAGCGCGGTACAGGATTTTCGTGGCAGTGTCTTGTGGCGCCGGCCAAAGGGTCACCAGTATAGCTTGAGCTCCCGCTGCAAGTAAAGCGCGGCAAAGCCTGGACACACCTTCACCGGCCACCGTCACCGCTTCCGTGTCTTCGGAGTCTTGGAGAACTGCGCTCGATGGAGCACACGATAAAACCACCTGAGAAGTAAAAAAAAATAATCTTTAGAATTGTCAGATACGAGAAGAAAGAGATGGGACGAGTGAACAGAAAGATGGAGAGACAGAGACTAAAGAGAGGCGATTATATAAATTACGAATTGATACAAGATATAACATACAAGTCGAGCTGTAATCTTCAGGTTCATAATTTCAGCGGCGGTCAGCATGAATTCGGATGTAGGCGGGAGTTCTTCATTACTGTTTGTCAGTTCAGCATCTAGTTGAAGAAAATAGTAACTTAATGATCAGAATTTCAAATCAGGCATAACTGTCGAGAATTGTCGAAACTTTGTCAAGACTCACTTTCATCTTCATTCTCCGTGGACGTGTCGGCAGCGCCACTACCAACACTTGTGTTGAGAAGACGTTTCGCTTGGGAATCCACCTGCAAGAGATTCAATCAATTTCAAAGTGAGCCTCAACTTAAGATGAAACATACATAAGTGAGTGTACATTATAGGGTTTGTTTGTTACTATGATCTTAGTGAGATAAAGAAATAAGTTATGATGGATTTGCTGTTATACGCACCACTTCCCCGGGACTAAGGACAATGCCAGGTGTCTTCCAGCAGATGTGAGTAGCGAAGTGTATGCACTCGGCCTGCGGGAGTTGTGTCAGCACGGCCTCCTTGGACGCCTGTGAGCAAACACCTGATGAGATTGTGAAGGACCGTGGCGTGCTATTGGAGAGGCCCGGCAGAGGATGGAAATGAGGCTGATAAAGATGATGATAGATAGATTTTGCGTTACGTTGGGAAAAGCAGCGGTCCTGGAATGTTAGAAGATGTTTAAATGCATCCGATGGGCTATAATTTGAATAGTTAGAGGTAGTCCAGGTTGCTTACTACGCTTGTGAGGCTATATCATAAAAATGTTCTTTATATTTTCTTCTTTTCTATATGTTCTTTCACTGTTTGAACATATTTTGAAGGGTGTAAATTTTAAAAACTAGAGCGGTGAGGAACCTGGTAGTCGGTGAGCGGCGTGACGCGCAGCATGTCGGCCACGAGCTCGGCCTCCTTGAGCTGCGTGTGCGCGGCCGCCCAGCGCGCGCCGCCCACGCGCGCGCCGCCCACCACCACGCAGCGCATGCCGGCCTCGCCGCTCGTGGACGCCGAGCCGGCTGCTCCAGTTGCTCCTGGTTACAGGAGATACCACATTATATATTAGCATTTTATGATTCAGTGTTTGTAATTTTGGATAGTGTTGTGCAACTTAGTGGTTTTTATGTAATCTACAAACCGAATCTATGATGCGTATATTTCGTTTTAGAAGTTACTTGCGTTCAACATTTATTTTATGGATAAATATTACTAATTGGTAGACGATGACTTTTAAAAAGCGGAAAATATTTTAAAAAGCTTGCATACCTTCAAATTATACAGAATGTTCATTAAGTCGCTGTTGCACTTGAAAACATGGGAGGAAAACAACTGGAGCCTTAAATATTCTCATTCTAAAGTAACCGATAAAGTTTTTATTTGTAGAACCAATCGTCCTTGTTAGGTAACGTTACTGATTTGAATAAAAAAATATTTGAATTTAAAAACAAATATCTTTCGTATGTTTACTATTGTCCAATGATTGACCGGTGGAGAGAGTGAGTAGGCAACAATTAGCCTGCTGCTGGTGTAGAGTGAGGTGCAGGCGAGGTGCGGTTACCGTGGTCGTGGTGGGGGCGCGCGCGGTGGTGGCGCGCGTGGCGCAGCGGGCGCAGCGCGGGCGCGGCCAGCAGCGCGTACCGCTCGCACAGCGGCTCCAGGTCGGGCGCGGCGCGCAGCGCGCCCCACGGGCACGCGAACAGCGCGCCCTCCACCAC
>DWME01001480.1:0-24655 GCA_018244795.1 Parelbella ahira ahira
GACGATGACGATGACGATGACGATGACGATGACGATGACGATGACGATGACGATGACGATGACGATGACGACGACGATGATGATGATGATAAGTATTACAACATAGTTCCAATGATATTTGCTCTGTTTCTCTCTGTTTCTATTTTTCTACCTCTCTTTCCCACTCGTTAAATTCACTCTCTATGTCCAAATGAATTGTATGGTAACATGTTCTTTTATAATATGTATTCCAATACTATTCTACTATACGAGTATTTTAGTAAGAATCAGTCCAATATGGCATATGAACGGGCATCGATATTGAAATTTAATGTATCTGTGTGCTTTTGGCACTGTTTCAGTCGGATCCTGTTGGCATTTTGCTACACTATCGTATTTGGTCCTCATTTTATGAACGAACTTAAGCCTCCAGCTTTGCGTGCAAAATCTTATCAGTTTAAAATAGTGGTTACAAGCACATTTTCAGGTGCCGGTGCGGGGAAATACATACATACATATAAATGTAAACACACATGCACGCATGCACACACCCACACATACTCATATATACGTATATATATATATATATATATACACGTGTAGGTGTGAGCGTTCGTCCACCCTGTGTACCAATACTAATAATGGTATAATAAAGTGCAAATAAATCTTTCCAAACATTAGATAAGTAGTTAGACTTTTTTGTATTCGTGTTTATTGACAATAATATCATTGAATCATTCAACCATTAAATCATCTTACGCGACGTTTACTATATCTTTGTACTGTCTAAATAAAGAGAAAACTCAGTAAAATGTTAATATTTAGGTTTAGTTTAAATTCGTTCTTAATTTGAATATAATCAAATCGAAAGCCTACTCTAAAGCCGACAGCGGACAGAAAGGATAAGCATGTTCATCTATATCGAAGCTCTGTTATATATATGTTTGTGCGTAATGCGATCGCATCACTAAAATCTATATTCGAAATATATGCTTTTGAATTGCACTGCGTCCATATTATTGGAATAGTTGACGTTTGATATAAATGTATCTGTCTGCTGTTATACACATGACTGTGTATATAGCGGCTTAACTCAACAATTTACATAACATCTTGCCTGTCATCCCCGGAGGGGTAGGCAGAGGATTGTAGTACACTCTCACGTTTCACCACGTTACGTATAAGTCCCACGGAATGGACGATGAGCCTATTACCATACACCGGGCACAGATGCAGACATTACTATTCATTACTAGAAATTCTATATCGGAAACTTCCGATAGTACCCGACCCGGGATTTGAATCCAGGACCTGCCGATTGGCAGTAGCGCTTGCAACCACTCGACCAACGAGGTAGTCACATCTTAAGCAATATCCATAGGTACCCTATACGAGTAATCTTTCAACCCGTTTTTAACTCTTTTAGTCAAATTAAAAAGGGTTTTTGGTTACATAGGTATGTATTTTTTTAGACTTGAAGTCTGTTAGTACAGTAGTTTTGACGTAATTGTAAAAACAGACAAATATTTTAATTTTATTATTATTCTATAATTACACCAATTTTTTTACGAGTTAGGCAATAACCAGTGGATGCCAAATATATCCACCGACCTGAAAAGTTTCTTTCACATTCATCATTCTCTTCACACACGCCGTACGCAGACTCCTCTATCGTCAATATCCTTTCCGAATACACAGATATTTCCGCATTTATAATACTGATTAGATATCCTTTGTATTCGGTGGCCAGTTAACTGCACGGTATCTATCGGAGCGTGGATACAATTCGATCTATACAATGGCTTCATCAGCAACCAAATGGCAATGTTCTGCTAGTTACATATACGCCGATGTGGAGATACTACAGTTATACGTTTTCAGTAGATTCATGGCCAATATCGATTCCAATGTACTTATAGCCCAAACGCTTAATTTATCCATAACTGTGGACAGAATGGGTTATAAGACTAAGATTCTTATCATCATCGACAGCCTGTAGATGTCTACTGCTAGACATAGGCCTCCCTAACAGGCGCCTTCCGGTCCTGGGCCTTCCGAATCCAACAGCTTCCTGCTGTCTTCTTCAGTTATTGTGCAATTAGAGTGAAAAGTTCCTAATTCGGTATTCTAAAACAAATCCTTAATTTTCAAATGTACGTACGCTTATGTCGAGATAAACTAAGCAATTGTCAGAAGTGTGGCTGTATTTTTTTACATGCAGACATTTCTTCATGCCAGGTCCTTTAAAAAAAGGTCCTTTTTTACGTCCTTTGCGGCTCCTTAATTTATGTTTCTTTTGGAGGAGGAGCCTTCAATGCCTTGCCCTTTATAAAAGAACAACCTTTTGGACTCTGTTCTAAAGAGTATCATGTCATAATAATTCAGGAATGCATGAGATGGAAGCTCGGTCCACATTTTACACGGGTGCGGTGAAAACGAGCATGCGAAGCAGTCGATTCAGTGTATGTGGATGAAATGTCATTCTTGTAGACGTGGTGACATGGAGTAAAAAAAGACAGCAGATTGTTTTTTCTCTAAACTGCATCCCGAAAAAATTAGAAGGATTTCCACTCAAATTTGAAGTTCCTCCGTCAGAGATATAAATAAATAAAAATAAACCAATAATTCATTCAAAATTTAATTAATATATTCAATGTACATACATATATCTAGTATTTTTGGGAACAAATGAAAGTTTACTGAACAACCCAAAGCGATGGTAATATTTTATTAGTAAAAATTAATCTTACAATTATTAATTAACCATATGCCAATTAATCATTTATTAATTTTACATACCTAGAAACTATTGCGCGTTAATATTCCAACATATTTTCAAGAGGATATTTTACAAACTTACGTAAAACGTACTCGTATATACTAGAGTTGTCCTATAATTTTACATCTGATATTTTACAGAGTATCATTGGTTTTATAGATAAACGCAATTATTCAAAAGATATAGATAGGATAGAAAATATGATGAGATTGATTTATTTACAGTTACAATTACATTAAAAATAAATAAATATTTTTGGATGTCTCCACACGTACAAGAAATAAGGAAGATGGTTATGGTAACTTACATATCTAAATATGTACTAATATAGATAAATATTTATGTGTATACTTATTTTTACAACTAAAGATAGTAAAAATGCTTGAGCCTAACACACAAATATTTGTTCTGGATGGTAATCGAACGCAAGACATTTAATAGTAAGAACCACTAATCACCGACTGGATGATATTACAATTTCAAAACACCAAAAGTAGGAAACAAAATAAATATTTATTACGAGGGCCCTAAAAACGTATATATAAGTAATTTCCATATATCACTTGACCTTAAACACAATTAGTAAAACTCCTGACACTTAATCCCCGGGAGGAACATCACACAAGTTGTTACGTAATTGAGGTACCATAGACCTGAAGAGCAATAGACACAGCACGTATACATTTAACATATAGACAACTAATATTTATACTTAAAATTTTTTGTAAATATCTTAAGCTATTACTGGCACTCTGAGTATCAAAGTTACTTCGTTTCATTGATTCGCTTATGCACTAAATAGCGTATAATGTCCTTCAGGTGATTTAGATATAGTCACTTTTATTCCTATTCCTATTATTCCCATTCAAATTCCATTTATAAAGACATTTTATATAAACACGTTAGATATATTTTAAAATTTTTATTCTAATGGTACCAGAAATAAATGGTCCAATGTATACTCAAATGTTTGTCCGTAATGTCTATATGAAATATTGCATGGAAATTCTTTATATTCTGTATTCTATGGTGTGTTACGTCCAAACCACATCAGACACTGGCCCGCCTCATCCCGATTTACCCGAAGCGACCGTAATCAGACGCTTATTTACCTCCTAAAGCATAATTTAATTATATAGCCTTAACCAGTCTTCTTTCCTTACAAAACAGACAGAAATAGCAAAAATAAATTCACTTTACAATACATATGAGAATCATCACACAAATAGACATTCACTCATTCAATGACTTGTTAGACCGAGAACGAAAACGACGAGCGATAAAAGATTAAGCCAAAATATTTTCGTTTTTTTTTATATTCTACATACATTAATAGTTTATCCTCATTCGTGTATCAAACTGATAAAATTAAAGGATAATATGCATTCTAGGAAGTCGATGACGCTGTACGGACAATAAAATTTATAACTTTATACATGTATTACCATTTTGGTTATTGTAATTAATGTTGGAATCTTAAATTATACGTTAATTCCATTTGGCTGTTCGTCACTCGGTTGCTTCAGCACAATATGCGATATTGTAATTATCGTACTTTTAACATTACGCGGTACTATTCACAAATATATCTTCAATTTTAATTAAAATTACTGCAACGTACTTATTAATACCAGACTGAGAACTAAGGCTAAATTTGCCAAGATCTTAAAACTTGAATTGGGTCGCCAGTAGCTTTCGTCTTTGGACGACAGCATTAAAGAATCTTCTCCTTTCTGGATCAATTCGCCTGGACACGGTAAACTCTCAGCGGGAACGTCAATTAGCGCCACCTGTTCAACAGCCGGTAGTGCAGTGGTTTCGTATTTGTATAACGGGTTCGATTCGTATGCAACATCGTCGTTGCCATCCTGCTGGAGAACCTCACTGCTCGATTCTAAATCGATTTCAGTTCTTGCTGGTTTTGTATCAGTAGCATCATTGGCTACATTTTTAGGCTTGACGGGGTTCAATATGCACGTGACGTCGTCGAGGGCCATTCTGAGAGGTTCGCTCTTCGTTTCATTTCGTAGAACTTGGATCCAGTTTAAACGGCAATCGCAGCTTATTTTGTTACCTGGAACAGAAATTGTCCTGGTGAAGTCTAAGATTATGTATTTATCTGACCTTTGTCAGTGGATTGTTGTCACTTTTAAAAGAACAACATGAACACGTATTTTATGTCCAATTTCAATACTTAGAATTTTGTTAATATTATGTGCCTCGTTAATACTGGAATTCATGTATAAAACAAAAGAAAAATGTTTGCTAATATTCCAAAGGATTTAGAGAAAAATTATCTCTAGTACAATTTAAATAATACGACAAAGTACATTAAGAGAGTTTTTCTTTGAGCTTCCAAGAGCACAGAAACATGTTTATTATTCGAAACAAAAAGAGATATAATATATTATAAAGTTTTACGACATTATTACAAGTCCTTTGTCTATCTAGCTCATCATTCTAGCTCTTAGAAAAAAAAAGCATTTCGAACAAATGATATGTAATTTCTGTACCTTTTTGTTCTAAAGTAAAAGCAGTTCTAAAACAAAACAACGACATTTTGGTGATTTAAGTAGATTTCATCCTTTGATTAGGGCTCAAACTTCAACTCCCACCAAAACTTACTACAGTAGAACTTTACAATGTTACATTCATTTTTAAAATTAAGTGGCACTTGCTGATAATAGCAATCATCATTCAAATCTCGTACCCCATTGTAAGGTAACCTACTCGTCTTTGAGTTCTCTGTAAAGTTTGTAGAGGATTGTTAAGTTTGCCAACCCATTCTTGGTCAAACTACGGTCTTAGAACTTTTAATTTCTAATGGAGACTCGTGACCCTGGAATAATAGAGGAGTCGATGACGCTGAGCTTGATGGTGAACTAGTTCTACACAAAACTGATTTGATTAAAAAAAAAATCTCGTTTCGTTGTACACAAAAATCACTTAACCTGTTTTAATATAAATTCAGCTAAATCCAATCACGAGTAAAAGCTTATAAAATCATAAAGGATAAATTCACATAAAAATATTCCAAAATGTGAAAATAAAAACGTAAATTCAGCTTAACGAGATTTATGATAAAACCTAATAAACCGTTACGGGATTTGAGATGACACGCGTGTCGGTCACAAAAGGAAATTATCATGAGAACAAACGTTTTATGGTTTTTGGGGTTGCAGCCGCGGCTTGCGTTGGCGGCTTGCGTTGGCGGCTTGCGTTAGCGGGTAGTGATTTCGATTTGCGATTGCGGCTTATCAGAAATATAAATATAATGCTTAAACGGTATCTTAGAATTCATCTTGAATAAGAATTTAATTGAAGATTGGGGTTCAGTTTGTATAAAATTCACAAACTACTGGTTTTGTGTAGAAAATGTAGCTGAAAAACAGTCCACACAAAATACATTAAAACAATCCACACAAATAATCATGTGACTTTAATTAATTATTCATTCCTATCAAGGTGACATTTTATTCGAGAAAATAACTTCTAGGTCTTCATATTATTATATTTGTATTATTGGGATGTAAAGTCAATACATTTATGATGGGAAGGGCTAGAACATTTTAATGTATTACAACTGATCACAGTTTCTGATTGAATCTTATCTGCAGCTCAGTCTACAATCATCGAATCATCGCATCATCGATCTACTGCTATTCTATGTGACAGTAAAAATATAACTGGTTTGGGTATATTAAACATATATACATATATCAACGTAGGGAATCAAGAACGTATGCGATATCGCTTGTGGCTCTGAATCTTTGTTGGCTTTTAATAATTCACGTTTCATTGTGTCTAAATCATGTTATTATTCTATTGTTGACTCTATAAAGGGGACTGTTACACTCATTAATTGTCCTTAACTGAGGCAGGGCGCTTTGACGCTTTGAGGGGGATTTGGACCCGTAGGGCACCATTGTTTGCCCAAAATATAGTTATTCATCTTCCCATGAGTGTACTTATTGTATGGAAGTACATACTATTTACTCCTAAATAACATGTTTTCGTTGCCAAAAATATGCTTTGTGTTACTGTTGAGGAGAGGACTTTAATTTTCAACACAACAAAGCTTGAGTTAATTGGATACAAATTACTTTAGCGAAAGCATGCCTCCATTATAACACGCCATTTCTATGACATAAGGCATTAGTCATATTGTAGCTCAGAGAAATACTAAGAATGGGAAAGGAAATAAAGATAAATTTCGATAATTATTTCCTATTAAAAAGTGTTTCTTAATATAACCACTATTGAAGTACATTTCTGAAAATAAATCCTCGCCAATTCAATTCAAATTATAGAACACCATGCGGTAGCTAATCCTACATATGTAAGATTTATCTAATTATTAGCGAATAATAAGTTGAACTTACCGCTTAGATATAAAACCGAGGTTTTTTGCTTCAAATTCTCAAGAATCGGCTTAACGGTTTCGTAGGTAAAGAATTCTATTTCGTTATTTCTCAAATCCAATAACTCCAGCCCTCTAACACCCTCCAAAAGACCCTCGTTGATGGATTGCAATTTGTTACCAGTCATAGACAATTTCTGGAGTAATGCGAGCCCATCGAACGCCCTTTCAGAAAGATATTTCAATTCATTATTATCTAAAAGGAGTTCATTTAAATTCCACAACTCTGTGAACGTCAGATCTCCAATCATTGATAACTTGTTAGACCTCAGATCCAATCTAGTCAAATTAGCCAGGCCTCTAAATGTATCTCTAGTCAGAACCGAAATTAAATTTGCTTCCAATACCAAGTCATTGAGCACGTTCAGATGTTCAAAGCAGCCGTCGTGAGCTAAATTAATACTGTTAAATGATAAGTCAAGATATCTCAGACTAGGTAAATCGACGAAAATATCTCTTTGGATCTCGGTCACTTTATTATCCTTTATAGTCAAGTTTACGAGCGACGGGAGATTCGCGAATGCGGAGAAGTCCAATTCCATTATTTTGTTGTTCATTAAGGTTATCTCTCTCACAGTAGTCATGTTGCTGAATGTTCGCTTCTCGATTTTATTTAGTGACGCGTAATGTATGTAGAGTTTTTGTAGCCGTTTCAATCTATGTATAACATTCAATGGGACGAATTTAAGGGCACCATCAGACCTTACGTTAAACGTAAGCCGTTCGAGAAAGGGTTGAGAGTTAAAGGTCGCCCAAATTGGATCACTTTCATCAATACCACCGTTAAAAACCCAGCAATCAGCTCTCGTAGCTGTTTTAATTTCAGTGTTCTCACAATAGCAGTGTACTTTCGATTCTCTGTTTGCTATTTCGCACATATTGTCCTTAGCTTGAGCGGCGTGGAATCTTCTTTCAGTTTTATCTCTGCGCTTTTCATTTAGACGGCTCTCAGTGTAGGATATTTGTACGGAGGTCAGAGCGAGAGCTAAAAGTAAATATTTGACGATGGTCTCCATGTCTGCGAAGTTCATAGAAGTACCTGAAACAAAATGAGTCATGTTGAGAAATTGCTTTAAACGCACGAATGAGTCAACATGCTTTATATTACAGCACTAAGGGTTGTAAAGAAAAACATTTCCACGTAACGCTTAACTTCAATCTGTTAACGATTCATTAAGAGTAGTACCAGTTAATGAATCGTTAGCTTTTGTATGCGATATAAAAATGCTCGTAGAATATTTTATCGGCTGTGAAACGCTTTTAGCTGAGGTTGAAATTTTTAAATAAGTAGGTACTACTTAATTTATGTTCACTAAAACAAACGTGCGCGTTGCATGTGTTTTATTGAGATCGTTAAAACTTAATATTCAGCTGTTAGTAGATTTAAGCACTCATTAATTTGTGGTTAGGCAGGAACGGGGCTTACACACAGTCCGTGTTGATTTCAAGTATATCGACAACAGTGCACCTGATAATGGACAACTTTAGTAGTATTGCCTTCCATATTGCTCTATAATGCTTTACTGAATGTTATTGTTTAGAATATTTGTTTTGCTCAGTAAAAATAGATAGGATAGTACACAAACTACTTATTATATGGATGATTCATAAGCTCTCCTTTGTTTGGTTTCGTGCGTGTCCGTTATGAGTTATTAGTTTCGAAGTTCTTTTGATAAAATAAAATTACCCCATAAAATTTGAAGTGCCTAAAACAAACTTTGCTTGAAGTTGTTTCGAACTATCATTAAGGAATCGGTATATTCATTCGGTAAACAGAAATATACGAACAGTAGATATACGTTTATAACATCTAATATCACATTGCACATAATTAACTGGCTCGTCGGTCCAATTGTTACAAGCGCGACTGTTGACCAAGATATCTCAATTTCCGTGTCGGGTAAAGTATTGGAGGGTTTTTTTCTGAAGTTCTCAGTTGTAGCATGGAGTCTGCATTTGTTTTCGATTTATCTCAATCCTTGTTGTGTCGTTTAAGAAATACAACCCCCACCCCATATCGGGATACCATAGTATCGTAAGAGGCGATTAAACCTAACGCTGGCAGATCCCTGTATGCGGCGGCTTGCTTATGCACGGCTAAACATTATTGCTGGATATGCGTAACGACGTAGCCGGTACGAGGAGAATGCGAGAGTCCAAAAAATCCTCACGTAACGTCTGTGTTCAACAGTGGAATTAGACAGGCTGATGATGATGATCTCAATAGACTCCCCCTCCCCTTTAAAAGTTACAGTACCACTCCATTGCCTACTCCTTCGAAAAAATGGAGCCGTGATGTTACATCACATAAAATTAAGACCGCTAGTTTATTTTTTGAAATTTTAATTCTCGACCGTAACGTCTAACTTATCAAGTGGTTTAAATTTCAGCTTAGGGAATTTAGTAGATCTTGAGCTAGAGGAAGATAAAAGTGGCTCAAAATATTTTTCCCTAATATTAGCCCGTGCGCTTTTACTCAAGAAATTACCGGCTTAAAACTGCAGGCTTTTATATAGCTCAGTTAAGATTTTGTTGCATTAATAAGCTTTAGAGCCGCTATGAGTAATAATAATAGTTAGAGATATATCACGACCATTCAAACTTTTTCAGGTATGATTTTATGTGTAAATTAATAAAAGAAAGGATCTGCTACTGTCAAATATAGATTCGAGTAGGTATAGGAGCAAATGTGCTGCATTTGTTTTTGCTGATAAACATCACGACTCATGTAACTCGAAGTTTGAATCCGAACCTCTACCAGGAGCTGGGATAGGAAAACAGTAATGACTACCAGAACAGTAATACTCATGCCAGTTTCAAAGACTTCTGATTCCCTTAAAGGACGGTATCTGATCTATTTGTTCGAGAACAGTGAGCTTTGGTCTCTCTCGGCATAAATGTACACAAGTACCTACTAGTAGTAGGTACAATTGTTTGAAGTAAGATAAAAGTTCATGTCAAAACCTCATTTTTCACAACATAGTCAATCGAGCCGTAACAAATCAATCCTTATTTATTTTTAATTTAATGTCACCTGCTATTCGTACTCACAAAGCGTTTACATTTAAAAATAACTGATCTACAGTCATTTCAGCACTGAAATGATAAATTATTATTATTATAAACAACGTAACCGAAGACGCAGGTATCAGCTATTTTGTAATAATTTGGAGGTATTGTCCCCTTTGTGGACACAAAGAGAATGATGACAAAGTTACCGTGAAGATAACAAAAATAAGATAAACAAACACATTGTTTCTGTAAAAAATCCATTTGTAATTAACATTTACAGCATTTTAATCACACCGATCGCGGTATGAAGTTTCATCCCTCTGTCTTTTCTACAAGAGAGAATTTAAAAATTGTTATTCCACCATATACAATACTTTGTTTTCGTGTCTTCAAATGGAATTATATTTTTCATTCATTTATTGTGCTGTTCTCCTTGCTCTGCTGTGGAATTATTAAATTACAATTTTTATAAAACCGTATTTTTGTGAAATGTTTATCATTATTTATTTTATCTTCTATGTTTATCATTATTTATTTGGTGTAAATGTTGAAATAAAGTTATATAAATTAAAGAACAATGTTTAATAAAAAAATTAAAGAGACATCTAATAAAACTAAGCAACGCTGTCGAGTTGCACTGTAGATTTTATTGGAAAACACAATGTGAAATAGTAGAATAAAATAAAATAATCTCAACGTTACTTTGTCTGTAAGAACTGTCCACACGGACGTGTCGAACAAAGGAAGCTGCGAAAGAATTCTGTGTACTTCTAATATGTACCAAAATTACATAAAAGTTATAAAAAAAAAACGTAATTACGTTAAAGTTATAAGTTATAGCCTCAACGTCTGTTCCATGGGACTTAAACGGAACTGGTGAAACATGGGAGTGTACTACACTCTTCTGCCTACTCTTCTGGGATTACACACGCGAACTTACGTTTTTTCCTTTTTTTTAAAAAAAAACAAAGGTATCAAAAACCTTTGTGAACCGTTCTCATTGTCACCATTTAGGATCGAGAACGTAAGTAGCAAGAAGAGAAAAGGTCGACAAGACATCCCTTGAACTGTCGATGTCTATTATATTCGTGTACCCAAACCGTGACCGTAAAGGGCTTCCGTTGCTTAAGCCCTAATAAAGTTCCTTTTTTTGTTTTGTTTAATTAAAGGACCTTGCGCATGAATGGCAAAGAAATTTCAGCCGGCAATAACTGAAGAACAACAGGGTTACTAATGTTTCGACGAGTTTCTCCGTTTTGTTCGCTTCGTTATTCGGTGCGCATGGAAAAAAGGCAAGAAACCATGGACAAAAGGAAGGTCTTAATTAAATAGGACATTCAGAGGGTTAGAGCTGTGTGGATGCTATTATTAAAGATTGAGGTACTCGTCCCAGCTCAAGCTAGCGCAGGAAGGACGATGTTACATATCTTATTGTTTCAGACGAAACTGGGTACTTCATTGTAAAATGTCTTAAAGATAAAAACTGGTTAAAATTAAACTATTTATCCCTTATTCATATTATATTATGTATTATTTATATATGGTTTCATTTTTATTATATAAATTGATAAACACCGACCGACAGTAATAAGCTTTTGTTTGCAGACCGTTTAGAATGTTCTAGATGTTTAACACGCGGCTTAAGAACTTCGACACTAAACTTGACTTTTGTATTAATATAGTCACAAATCCGCACTGCAGTAACAGTAGTATTTCCCAAGTTACGAAGACATACATTAATGTGTTATAAAACTTACAGGAATGTATACTTTAATGTGTACGAGTAAGTACATATAAAGCGAAAAGTTCGTAATTTGCTTGATTAGACACCAGGTACCCGTCAGTACTTTGCGAGCCGTTGGTAATTTATAACCATACCCTACACGCTTCGTGGCTAGTCCATTCGTATCTAGTACAGTTCTGTACATAAAGTTTTGTAATTAATTACTGGAATTAATCAATTGAGTGACAGCACGCTTAACTACTTTTATAGACACGATTGTTTGTTTTCATCATGTCTCAGATCAATTAAACAGTTGTATAGAGGTATATAATAGACTACTTTATAATAATAATAATTAAAAAAAATTAACTGCGTATCTAACATCGCGCGTGTAATCACTGAAAATGTGGGCAGAGGAGTTTAGATCGCACCCATGGTTCACAGGTACGTTTACGTCCTACTATAGATTAGGGGTTGAGCCTATTGCCAAACACCAGATACAAATCTAAAATCCGTGCTACTACTGGTATTTTCAGGTTAGAAAAGCTCAATAGTATCCGACCCGGGGATGGAATCCAGGACTGTTGAATCAGCTGCCGCGCTTGTAATCATTGGACCAATGAGGCAATCGGAATCATAAAGTTAATAAATAAATGATTATTGATAAAGGCATACAATAGTATAATTATTTTGTTTACATTAATTCGTAATGAAACTTAAGATAAACATTTTTGAATGAAGTTGAGGGAAGCCTCGTTTATATACTTGTAACATTTTATTCACGCTCGAAATAGAGGAGAGGTAAGATAATTATGTTTACAAAAAGTGGTTGAATTAATATAAAGGGTTCTGGTAATACTTATTATTCACAAATCTACTTCTGGTTCTTTTGGTCTCCGGAAAATATTTATAAATGTCCATTCTTCATTAAATGTTATCACGTGGGAGCTTTCATGTAACAGTAAATGAGTATTTTCGGGTACTTGCAAGTATTGACTTTTTCAAAAGCGCATAAAAAAGCAAGACTGATAGCGATATCGCCAGTTTAACAAGGTTTCATGGAATATTTTAAAGCACATTCTTGATAAATATTATTTATTCAGGTTGGTCTTTCCAATTTGGGTAGCGGGGGGGGAGAACGAGAGGGGAGGAGGGGCGGGAGTAACCAAAATGTGCCGAATGAATAAAATTCAGATAAATTTTAACAAGAAATTGAATACTTGTGAAGGTAGTTCAGTTAGAGATTTACTAAGTACGTGCTCATAGCTTTTATTACAAACGTAACATAACGTCACGCCTATAATACCCGAAAGGGTAGGCGGAGGAGTGAAGTACACTCCCACGGTTCACCAGATACGTATACCACCAGATACGATGTTCAATGAAATAGGTGGTGACTCTATTGCCAAACACCGGGCACACATCCAGATTCCGAGTCACTAAAAGAAATTCTAAAGTACCCGACCCGGGATTTGAACACAGGACCTCCTGATCGGCAGTCGCGCTTGCGACCGCTCGACCAACGAGGCAGGCAGCGAGCTTTTAATACACTTTTGTATATACAAACATTATTTTGTATATGTTCACGCGACACGGTGGGACGAGTTATGGCACACATAAAGGGGAGGAACACTAGTATATTACAATACACAAGGACAGCGCTAAAGGTGGTTTTATCGCTTCGAAGCGACTCACTACCTGCGACCTTTAGAAGCGTTACCAGTCTAGAAAGTAAAGTTGCACAAATATGTAAAAAGATATTGAAAGATGTACTCATAATATGGTTATGATGACGAAACATGCCATGGAGAAATATTTAACAGTATATTTTCCGTCAGGTAATATTTTATGAGATACGTATTATTAATTCAGCCATACTGTTAACGATGAAGGGTTCGAAGGTAAATAAGCAGAGAGGATAGATTTCTTCATACATATATTTATACCATATACCTAGGCTACAACTCCCCGAATTGGATGGATAAGGAGTGTAGTATTCTCATCTTTTCTAGTGTCTATTTCCAGGCCCCCACACTAATCCAAACTTTCTGCTGGAAATACGAGCAAAAAGATATAATAATACTTTGCTCGACGCGAGGTCTGCACTCAGGTCCTCCTGCTCAATCGTGTTTGCAACCACTAGATCAACGAAGCAACCAATTTAATACGTAAATCGTTTGGATTTTGCCATCGCAAAATTATATGCTTATGACTTTCGGAAACCATTACGCCAGTACACTCTATCAATACAGTAGGTACTTTAGTACTGGAATACTGGACATTATCACTGGAATACTGCACTTTAGCACTGAAATACTGCACTTTGGTAGTGGAAATTAACACACGAAATCATTTTTAAGCATAAAAATACCATAAAGTTGAATGTACAACAGGTTGTAATCAAATATAAATCTACGCAGACACGTAATGCTAATATAATCACATTGTTATTACAGACATAAACGTTGAACGTTATATAATATTGGAATCGGTATTCTTTGGTGGCTGTTAAAGTCTTTTTTCGATACCAATTCCGTATTCCATTAGAGGATATGGCTTCCTTTACACGAAGCGTCCTATTAGGGTTTGGTATGATAACAATAGTATAGGATATTAAATCTTATATGATTTTAACATCACATCTTTTATCGTAATATGTACATATGTGCATAAGCTGTTAAGAAGTTAGAAGTCTTCGAAATAGCCTTAAGTTTAGAGAGAGTGATGAATGTAAAAGAAGTACATTTAGATAATGATAGTTGGTGTTCGGTGCTTTCTCTCTGTCCTGTAAAGAACGTAACTCGACTATTTAATAATATTAGCTTTAGGTCTATTGATTACGCTTAATGCTGGGCTTAATACTATCAGTTGAGAGTTTTTCACAAGATTTAATAGTCTTAGATGAAACTGTATCTAAAATAAAGTCATAGCAAATAAGTTTTAATTCTTAAATTTATTATTATATAAAAAAATCAAGTATGTAAGTAAACGAGCCCTAAGATATCTAATGTGCCATTATCTTTTAAGAAAATGTGCCCAGTGTTCTATATAAAATGCTCATCTGAGGGCAAACGTATCGTCATTTCAGTAAGCCATTTCAGCATCTTTTACAGCTTTGCCGTAACTGTATAATATTGCGATTTTTATTTAAATACATTAATGTGTTTCGATTTAACGTGTCTAAGATATGTAAACTAGTGAAATGTGTCTAAGATTTGAGGTTTAACAAAAGCTATTCCTAAATACCGTTCTTACTTTCACACAAATTCAGTTTGATACGTCTGTTTTTCTTTATTCTGAGTTTCGAACCAAATCATACTCAGCCAAAGAACTCAAATTGACAGACGCTTACTCGGAAAAGAACAATGTTCCTAATGGATTAATCCTTTGAGCATGCTAAGAGGATTTTCCCGGGATCCTGTGATCCGGGGATCTCCTTAAATATGTAAGTACCGTTTCGTAATCTCAGCGGGAGTTTTAAATTAAGTTCCTTTGAATTATCCTAATAAAATTATTAATGACCTGAATTGTTTTGTTCAGAGAATTTAATGTAATTGTTATGGCACCCATGTTCATATTAATACACAAATATATGCAGTTTATTTCTAATATGCATATAAATATTATCATAAAATTAAATACCTACTTTTGTCATAAAAATTGCTACTTATGAACGACATTTCAATGAAGCGTCAATAAATAGTTTTCTGGGCTTAATTGTTCACATTGGTTGGTTATTTGTTGGTTATTTGCAAGTAAACAGCCTCTTTAAGACTGTAAAGCAAAAACAGCGGTCATTTTATTAACAATATTCTGTTTAAAATAATCATTATGTAGAAATTATATATTTGAAATATCGGAACTTTAATATGTAGGTATGTTATTTTTGAACTAATTCAAGACTATTTGCTAACGTGTTCAATTAATTAAACTTTTTCTCCGCTATAGAAACCCATAGACAAAGAAGTTACCGGACATGCTTATCGGTAGCTGTCAAAATTAACAATATTAAGAGAACAGACACCAGATACAGATGAAAAGCGCTTCAATGGGAGACAATTTTATTTGAGACCTAATCAAAGCAAATGACAACTCTTAGATGGAGGGACAACTCAGATCGGGTCTCGTCTTAAATATGTACCATCATAATCGTCAGCCCATTTCGGTCCACTGCTGGATCTCCCGTAGGCATCCCCAATGAGTACCATCGGGCTTGTCGTCAAAAGTGTACAACTTCCTTCTCGTGAATTTGGCAAGGCGTTATCTTCTCAATGAACTTTCGTTTTATCGTTTCATTACTGTGTACATTTTATTATTAAAGAATGTCCATGTAACGTGCAATTACCAGCGGCAATAAATATTTAAAAACCGTACGTACGCTCAATCGGAATCCGTAAAATAGGAATGTCCTTTTTATGTGACAGATAAAACCCCGCGGGAAGGAGAGAAGAATGAATGTATTAATTATTTAACGCATTCGTACGCACACGGCTCTTATATTAACTGAATATGTATCTTTATATAATCTATGTAACAATAAATATACTGCTTTAAGACTGAGTAGGACATCCGAGGTTTTTGAAACTGGCATGCGTGTGTAAAGAGCTTGATGAATGTAGAAAAAGAATGTCAGGTCTGTCAGGATTTTTGGCGCTTGGCTTCCTCTGCGTACACCGTAAGAGAGCTGGCTCAATGGCATACAAACAGGTTTAATTTGTTCTACGAGGTTCCTTGTGTTTAATCCTCGAAGAAGAAAAATGAAAATGTACAACCCACGCAAAGGTGGGTGAGCGCTCCCCAAATAGCTCCTCATGTTATCAAGTATCATAATAATTGGGTTTTTCGTCAGCGTTTCCGTTCCATTCTAATAACGACTTCCTTTTGTTATTTCTCACGAGACACACAGTCGTGTTGTAATAATAAAGGAAGTTATTAACAATTTGGTCGATTAGCTGGTCAGATTTACATTTTATTTATACATAAATATGGCCGCGTAAATAACAATGTGATATTTAGACGTGATGAATATCTATAAAACCGAAAATATTTGACAATCTAAAATTGTTCAGTGATTCTTACAAACAAATACATTTGTATTTTTGACCGCAGGTAGAAGCTGAATGCGAGTAGCCGAGGAATGGGTGCGATAGCACTCATTAGGGGAGGTTTATGTCTAGCAGTGGACTGAGATAGGACGATGACGGTGACGATGAAAACAATATAAAATTTATATGTTATTTATAGAAAATATTATAAAATCGACTAAGGAACACACATATTTTTTATAAAAAATAAATAGAAATTGGATACGCATGGTCTAAAATATAGTCTAACAAATCTAAACTTAAATGAGATAAGACTGTTTGAGTTATCATTAGTCAAACCATTTTAAATCTCAAATATAACTTCAGTTATTTGCAGTCGATGTTCCCTGCCTATTTCCTAAGATTGCTGGCGTGATGATGTAATAATGAGAATAAAAATTTATACATATTAAAAAATCACACTTTATAAATTATTAAATACCATTACACCTTGCGAGGAAGAACGACCATATAAAGACCCATTCAAAGAAACCCTATAGAAATGTCAAAGAAAGACCCACACAATTTGAGGGACCAAAAACTATTCTAACAGCAGGTAGGTATGCAACACCGCATTTCTAAGACATGTCCAGAGTGACGTAATCCTCATACCATCAACAAAAACTCGTGCCAAATTGAATGGGACAGTTCCCTCTACCTGGTTTTATTACCTGATGGGTTTGGTGTTTTTTCTACGCATTCTTTCGTCTCTACTAAATCTTTCGATGTCACCCATCACTTTTGTATGCCTATACTGTGTTTAATGCAATTCGTTTGGAATCAGCTTAAACATGTTTGAACATGATACCAAAGCTCACTGTGGTAGTTGAGTGCGGTGACTAACAATATGTCCACGATTTTTAGGGTTACAGGTGTAAATGGCAAATAGTTTAGCTTGAGTGGTAACTTTTTTGGACTACGTTTATCTCCGTGCAGTTTAAATGTCTACGAGATATAAAATGTAAGATACAGAATGAAGATCGATTCGCGAAACTATTGAGTCCTAGCAGATTTGTTAAGATTTGTTATTTCACATGCAATAATTCATCGAAACAAATGTAAAACATCAGATAGAAATATTTTAGTTACTTAACATATTATTAGTATTGTTTATGTTAGTTTTTTTACACGAAACACTGATGGGTGTATTGTATGCATATTGCCTCGTTGGTCTAGTAGTTGCAAGGACGACAGCTGAGCAAGAGGCCTTGCGTTCAATTCTCGGGTCAAGCAAAGAATTATTGAAGAGAGAGAGAGAGAGAAATACAAGGGAGATGGTATGTTTCACACAAATTTGCTACGTACGCTCACGTATTCATACGATATTTCAGGCAGCTCAGCCTGCCCTAATACGTAAGTATTCAACGCTACTTAGAGGCATTATGAGTGCGAGTATGAAAGACTTTTATTCGTATTTTATACATTATTTTATGAGGGTATTTTAAAAAGAGCGCTACAAAGTGCCTATGAAACGTGATAAATGAATTGTCCCTTACGAATACTCCCAATGGATCATTTATAAAGCGAAATGTCGACAAATGGGCACAACGGGTATAGTAAATGTATATATAATTGAACCGAATTGAAGCAGAACTTGACACTATGTCACGATTTTAGTGTAAAAGGTTTAAAACTCCATGTATCTATCTTTTATTTGAGTTAAAAGTATGTTGACGCTAATATGTGGGTGTTAGTAAGTAAGTAAGTAAGTATTAAATTTTAGCTTCTTAGTTGTAACTACTTCTGACCTCCACGGCTCTGCTTCACATGTTGTGGAGGCTTACATATTAGTACATTTTTTTCAGACCCTTTTATCGTTCAGCTGTTGGATACGGATCGCCTCTTAGAAGTTTAAGAGTTAAAGCCACAGTCTGCCACGTTGGCCAGGTGCGAGCTGGCACACTCCACATGACTTAAAGAAGAATATTACTACATCGCGCAGATTTAATATACATTGTTAGATATACATGGTAAAGGCAAAACGTACATATATGTCAGTTTTACTTCTTTGTATATATATGTACATATGCTCACGCCAGGTTCCTTACAGGGCAGCCAAATAGCACGGATTTCCAAATATCTTTTTTGTGGCAGACTTTTACCTCGTTATTTTTCAGAGAATTATTACGATGATTTAAATTGCTTATTTTTTATTTCATTTGTTTATTTCGAGTAGTTTTTGGTATATTTGCGTACAAATTTTAGCATCAATGATAGCAGCCTTAATCGGATTCTGCCAGTAGGTACCAAGATTGATGATTAAATATTACCAGACTTTAAATTACCGAGTAATGAACTAATTGATAGACGGATGAATGAATACATTAAAATCAAATTCCACTTTAGATTTACCACTTTGCAAAGTGCGATTTGTACATTTATTTATCAATGAGACATACAGCTCGTATAATTTGCCATTTATCATTCAATTAGTAATGCTAAATAATTAATTTGTAAACTTTCGTACGGAGCTTAGCGAACTTTATTTAGAGCGAACTTAACAAAGTTAAGCCACACAAACTTTAATATAACGAGAAATCGGTTTTCACTGAACTTGCGAGCCGTTTACTTGAACATTTGATTGATGGTAGCAATTACTTGAGCTGGTTACGCATTTCGGTACTTAAAGCTTTCGGGTTTTTTACTCATTACTCACCGTTTTCTTTATAGAAGCAAAACTACCACTTATATGTATATATGTATTTATGTATTAATTTGTATGAGACTTAGGTTTTAACTTGTATGTAATAGTTTAATTTATGTATCATAATGTACTTACTTATTTTCATTTTTATTGTTACATCTCCTTTTTTCTCTATTTTTCTCCGAGGGTTGGCTGGTGGATAATTAATGCCTAGGTGGAGAACTATCTATCAAATTAATTTTAACATTAAGCAAATAAAACTTTTAGTGGTCTAAGCTTCTTCAATGTAGTTTATACCTACTTGTTTATTGCTCTATATTGAATCCCACTGCTGGGCAAATACCTTACCTCAATCACTTTACGCGTTTCAGATTATTACTAGCGAAGTACTCCGACTGGGTATATTAAACATTTCGTTATATAATCAGTTGTCATGTCTGAAGGACGTATTGCGTTCATTACAACCCAGTTCCGAAATCAGTCTCAAGTTTAATTGCCGAGGTGACACGAACGTTTTAGTTCTTGTACCTACGTCAGTTGTTGCGAGGTGAGTTATGTTCGGATTCGGGCAGCTGTTTCTATAGGATACCTGACGTTGTTTACGCGTGACACATGTATTATTAACTGTATAAACGCATCACTACATATATATATTTATTAACATAATAGACGCATGACTTATATTTATTAACGATATAGACGCATCACCTACATTTATAAACAGTATAAACGCATCAACTATTTTCATTGATACTCTAGACGCATTACCTGTATCTATGTATTAACAGTATGGACGCATAACCTCTATATATTTGAAGTATGGACGCATCATTTATATACTATTGACAGTATAGACTTCTAATCATAGTAGCTATCTTAAACTATGGATATTGAATATACAAAGATATGTTTGAACATATTAATATGAATTTGACACTTTAAAATCATGTAAACAAAAATTCGGCCACACTGTGAAGGCTCCACTTGAAAGGAACACTCTATGAATATACCGGACGGGCGATACTACTAGACAAATGGAAATGATAGGAACTCTCATGTGTCGGCTACCACCACCACCCATGTAAAGATTGTCATGACTAAGTATGAACAAAGATTCAAATATTTCTAAATCAGAATACACATCACAATGAAGCATGTGATACTAAAACTTTTATTGGAAACTTGAACTTCAGTCACCAGAATAATCTCACTCGACTCTTAAAATGATTGGCATTCATATGTAATTACAGTCCTACATTATTATATTGCCTGCTGTAACAGCTTAAGATCTGTTTGCCCTAGATGAAGCTTATTAATTAACGGTGACACATACTGGCGTTTTAATACCAGAGTTTAGATAATCGCTGCGATGTTAATATAATAATCTAATGCAATGGAGTCTATTTATTAGGTAAAGGAATTTGTTTATTACGTAAAGGAATCTGTTTATATCATTTATTGCTTGGTAAAATGTATAGAGAGACGTAGAGTATAGAGACTTAGGGCGTGTCAAACGCCCCGCTCGTTTGGTCATCCGTGTACAAGTGTTCTTAAGCGCTTACCGCTGTCATCACACTGTTTTTTTTATTTCAATCTACATAAAATATGAGGTGTAATGAAATTAGTTTACGATAGTTAAAAAAAAAATATTTCTGTATAAAAACAGTTACAATTTGATATTGTCGTAAACAGTCGCAATAGTATGTATTTACGCCGCTATTTACGCCTACCTCGGAGTACAGACATAAATTAATTAGTAGACGTAAATAGTAAACAATATACAGAAAATAACCAATACAGAATTACAATTAAAGAAATTAAAGTAAAATTCAACTAGATGTGGTAAACGTGTGTGTTGTGTATGTTGTAAGTATGTATATGTGTGTATGTGTGGATGTATGTGGGTGTGTGTTGTGTATGTGTTTTTGAATGAGTGTGTGTGTATGCGTGTGTGTGTATGCTTGTGTGTGTATGCATGTGTGTGTGCACCTTTCGCGTAGTATTTGTATTATTTTTTCTTACATCAGATATTTACTATTAATATGAAATTTAATAAAAGGACAAAGATTAATTTATTTATTCACTGTAGCAAATCGGCGGACAAAATAGTATAGATCATGAGGACACCATAAACAATAGAGTTAGACAAATAAAAATACAAATTTTACATGCATAGGTACATACATACATATAATATGTTGTCACACTTATTGGAAAAGATGTAGGCAGAGACTAAGTATTTCCACAAGCTACTATGTAAATCTGGAGCCTGTATAATCTTATGGTTATCATTTATAATATTTCTCTAAAAATTAGCTTCTCACACGTTTTATCCAATTTAATATTATATCTGAGTTTTCTAAGACCTACATAAATATTACAATAGATTTCGTACTCTTAATCTTAACAGCGTTCAAAACGCCCGTTTATAAATCCCGCTGTGTTTATTACGCACATTTTGTTTGCAAAGCTGTTTAGGCGTCGTGTCCATTTCACTAAGAACAGGAGTGGGGACTTACTTCCTCAAGTATATTGCAGAATTATATGTATACACTGTTAATTTTTTTAAGTGGTTTAAAAATCACATGGATATATTTAATAACATAAATTTCTTAGTATTACTTTATATTTGTCTCTAGTAATTGTTTACCAATGCATTATCAAATAATATAAGTAATGTAAGAGTGTTAAGTAATTTTTACCTATCCCTTTTTTCGTACAGGAGAAAAGCAAAATAATATAGAAAGGTAATATCGTTCAAGGACATTATACAGAAAGAAATACATACATGTGTATATACATATGTACGTAAACAATTAGTCAAACGATTTTTGCTACCGTTGTACCTAATTAGATATTAGTGACCCCTTTTTCAATATAATAGGTAATTTACGTTTTTTTTTTTTTAATTTGCTATATTTAAAATGAGATCTATAAAGTTAAAGATTTTTGTGTGTGCTTGTGTGATTTTTCTGTGTGCTCTCCGCCTAACCCGAAAAGGACCTGACGTGACAATACAATAATATTAATTGCTTAATACGTCATAAAACGCACATACATACGAGTATGTTTATCCATTAAATTCTCGGTTCTAAACAGTAAAATGGAAACAAACTTTGTTGGGGCCCAAACTGTGAATATTAATTGGAATTTACGAAACTCCTAACATAAAAGTACTATCATACACGTGCATGGACGCGTTTACTCTGTGCTTTATTGCTTATAATTAGACATGGTATTATACACATTTGTTTATTAGACGAGTTTAAATCATAGAAATTGCGATTAATTTTAAACTATAATAGTTTCCCATCCGCGAACTCGAAACTCCTAGTTGTAATTTCGTATTTGCAATTATAGATTACTCACTGCCTGATTACTCACTGATTATATCAATAAAATTATTGCAAATGTTTTACTTCGTGAGTAAATAATATGCAATATTACAACATGTAAACTAATGGCTCATTTCATTTAAAACGTCCATGTTGCTTTTATATGTCGTATGGAGAACGCCCACGGGGACATATTGCGGCGCGACCGGCGCGCTTCTGAAATGCGACAGTCGCATCGCTACAGCGCGACCATCGCGACGTGTCATTTATTTACATATGTCGCTCACGCAAGACGGTCGCGCTACAAAAAGTCGCTGTGTGCGATCTCCCTTAAACATTTTTCGGCTAGCCTTACTCAGTCTACCTTTCATATAATTATCTACTTTTCTAAGCCAAAAAGTATATTGAAGTATTTCGTTGAGGATATAAATAGACTCGTTTTTTGTCTACGTCGTGTTACAATGGTTATGTTTATTCATTCAGATGATTAATAAACAAAATATCAATGGTTATTCCCTTAGATGGTGATGTGAAAAAGACGTAACATCACGTCTGTAATCTCCAAAGAGATAGGCAGAGAAGTGCAGTACACTCCCACATTTCACTAATTACGTTTACGTCCCCCTATGGAGTAGGTGGTAAATCTATCGCTATATTCCGGCCACATCTCCAGACTCCTAGCTACTACTAGAAACTAACAACACTATTCATTGGAAATATCTCTCAAAAGTATATTAATAACAGGAGTCTTGTATAAGTCTGAAAAGACTTTATTAAAAATGTATTAAGATTTCCATTTAGGTCTCAACATATGTCTCATATAACATACAAGGACAATTTTTCCAGCTAAATTCAACATTAACTTTATGAAGTTTCATGTAACGAAATACTCCACTAATTACGCAATGATCAATATAATAACATCAAAACATATTTTATTTCAAAGACAATATTAACATTGGATAGACATTAATATCAGAGGGACTGTTCAAATGAACGATATTAAAAAAAATGTGTAGGTGCCTAACATCAGAAATATCGCAAAAATATCCAGTCTTTTGTCCTTTTTTCTCGGTTACTTCCAGGAAACCTTTCAAGGTGCTCGATAAAGAAATCTTGTAAGAGAAGCGTAAATTATCCCTCCACTCTGATTTTTATAACGTACAGACGCGATAAAATTTGCGAGAACCCTAATGAGATTGAGTGGAATCTGTCGGATTACATTCCAAGCAGAATGAAATTCTCAACGAATCTCCTCACTCCATTACCAGAATAATGATTAAAATAGATATTCTTCATTTATTCAACCGCTTTTTCCTGCTATCGTGTCTTATCTATTTTTGTACTATTCTGTCTGTGGTAATTTAGTGATGTAAGCTACATGTCTTATAGAAAAACTTCTTTGTTTATTACACTGTGTATTGTTGTATACAATACACTCTGTTTGTATACAATATTTGTTGTACACTTCGTGCATAGATACATCTGTACACGTATTGATAACAAAATACAGAAACGGAACAATATAAAAAAAACTGAATAAAATTAGAAATACTTTTTATTTTTCGTTTATTTAAATGTTTTGTGAATGATAAAATGAAAAAAACAGCAGTGGTAGCCTAGTGGTTAAGAATTCAGCCTCTCATTCCGGGGGTCCTGGGTTCAAATCCATGGCGCGC
>DWME01001481.1:0-24650 GCA_018244795.1 Parelbella ahira ahira
GGAGTATTGGGGGGTGTAGTACACTCCTCTGCCTACCGCTTCGGGGATTACAGGCGTGATGTTACGTGTTACGAATATCATATCTACTGGGGTTACAGCTACATTGTTTTTTCATATAACTGTGTTGTTAGTTGGAAGTTCTAGTCAAAAAAAATATTAATTGTAATTATTTTATTTTAAGGTAGATCCCTGGACTTCTCGATTAGCAGTGGTACCTGCAACCACTCGGCCAATGGGGCAAACCATTAGTTACAATGTATTAATACTCGTAGTGTGGGAGCGTACTACTCTCTGCCTACCTCTTTGGAGATTATTGGCATGATGTTACTTTTTCTTATAGTATCCATATTGTAATATGCAAAAAAGTAGCACGCATTGTCACGCCTGTGATCCCCGAAGGGGTAGGCACAGGAGTGTATTACACTCCCACGATCTACCAGTTACTTCTAAGTGTAATGTGTAACATGCACATACATGATATTGGTAGTTATTGATGTAAAAAGGACAGTACCACAGAAAAAATAACACGTAAATTCCTGGGAGTTGTGTTCTACGCGAGCCGAGAAACAATTTTATTGTTGAATTTTTCGACGCCGCTGTTTGAATCAATGGCCACGAAAGAAAACTTGGCATCGGAAAACCCCGAAACGGTTTCCAAATTCTGAACGCACTCGAAATTCGGCATTCGGTATGTCTAGTGCTTCGGGTGTCTCTTTTTTTGCAATCAGCGATGTTGTCGAGATCCGCGAGAGGTCGCCGGCGCCGCGGCTGGCCGAGAGCCAGGATATTGGAGATTCCTCTGGTGTTCCCCGCGGTCTGATAAGCCCTCGTTTACTGAGGAACGGAAAATACTAAGTAGACAAAGGAATGCTAATTGGAACTTCGAGTTAAAGATACGATGTATTTGTGTGTAAAGAGAATTTTATTTACAGCCACGAATCCATATAAAATTAAACTCATGTAATTCGTACCCGACTATATGGTTTAGAGAGCACTAAATCTTGTCAGACATAAGCAACATTGTAACATTAGTTTAACGAACGCCCGCTCCACTGTGCACACGACGCTATACTCTTCTATTCTGCGACCGAAATAAAATTTACAATGTAGCTATCATTGTAAATGGAATGAATATCGTTTTACTTAAGGCTATATTGGATTTTTCTAATTTAGAATTTCTAGTAGTGACTCGGAGTCTGGATCTGTGCCCGGTGTATGGCAATAGGCTTACCACCTGTTCCATGAGACTTAAACATAGCGGGTGAAACATAGGAGTGCACTACACTCCTCTACCTATCCCTTCGGGGATTATAGGCGTAACGTTACGAAATTACGACCTTACCGCTTAATCCTTTGTTACAGAAATCCGAGATCTTATAAATTAGTAAAATTACTAGAATTTTATTTAAAATTCGTCTACAAAACCTTTAAAAAACAACTCCTACTAACATTTTAATGTAACACAGTTATTTATTTAACTTAGACCGCTTGAGTACCATTGTTACTTCAAGCTACATACCCGTCGGTTCCAACGAACATATATGTCTATATACATCTAAATTTAAAAAATACTAAACGTATTTAAGGACAGATGTGTAAATATAAAACATTACACCTTACTCTTAACATACAAACAGATACAACAATAAATAACAAATTAAAATATACCAAATAAGTATACACAACAAAATAATATATACCGAATTACCTTTTTCTATCGAATTCGCACAGACTGTTTATCTGTGCAAGGCATCTTATTGAAAAGCCGGGGCGGATGTTCTTTTCAATCGGGCCCACAACAGCAAATAGAATCAGTGATTAAACTGAAAACGTTTGCCAAGTAAAAAATTGCGTCGTCTAGAACAAAGGGGGCGCTTCTGGAAATCACCGCGTGTGACCGAGGGGTTAAAAGACAAGGTCGAAGACACGATAACGCCGACGGCACGAGGGTTGAAAATCTAATTTGCAAATGCATTTCCTGCCTTTTAGGTCTTAGTGACGTGAGCCCCGTCTTACATTTTTAAACAGAGCTCCGACCGAGAATCGAACACGTTCTGTCTGTCTTCAGCTTGAAGGAACACAGAGGGCGGACGCCCCGAAACGGAAAACAGCTGTAATTGCTTTCGGTGGGGAAACAAACATTTTTCAGTCATTACATTTGTTGGTGTTCAGGTATCGCGTTGTATTATCATTAATATTATAATTATTGTATAACACAATACTGCATATATGTATGTTAATAGATGTTACATTTCCTTTGTATGGATGTATTATTGACGATATAATCCTCCGTAGAAATTTTAATTGGAGAAGCGTGTTGAAGTATGCTTTAGACTCAATTAGTTTCAAGTGGAGAAGTGGAGGCTCGTGCCCAGATGTAGATGTTGACGCTCTACCTACTCAAGTAGAAGATCCGAACCGATATTTGAGCAATGTCAAGTTTAGTATGACAATTTACATACTACATATTAAATACAAAACATATTAATAGACCTATTGCACTCGTATCATAATATGTACTCGTATATACATACATGGACACTGGATATACATAGGATACACAAAAATAAAAAAGAAGAAAATACGTAAATTAAATATTTTGATAGCCGGGACTTGAAACCGGAAACTTTCAGCGCAGCATGCTACCATAAAAACGGTGCGTACCAATTGCCAATACCACCCATCGGCAGGTTATCAATAATTTTGCTGACAGTAGATACTTCTCATAATAATTTATAAAAATTAGTTTGCTCATGTTTTTTTCATCAATGAACAGCGATCCCTTCACACTTCATTTATAGTGCTGTATAAACATCAGCGAAAAAGAAAAAAAAACATGATATGCTTATTCATTTTTCCGCGGCTCATTTCATGCAGGGGGATAGATGATTGATCTGTCGGAACATTCTTCAACGTAATTCTGTAGAATTTTATATCGATCAGAATTTTATATTGATCGAGGATATTTGTTCAATTCGAACATTTTGAAAAACTCTTGTTTTTAGTCCTAATCGGATATTTAATTTGATAGTAAATAACGCATATTAAAAAACTAAACATAATTAGCGCAAAAATATCTATTTTCTGGTGTGAAGATTCCATTATAGTTTTTAATATTCCACTAGAACTCGGACGTACAATTGCGATCGTTTGAGTTAAGGCGATATTTCAGCCATATTTACATTCCATTGCCAACCAATTTTACACTGCGTATTGTCCTTGTCTTTTTTGCCATACTGATGCGTCCATCTAAAGACACAATTCGGAGGCAAATTTTTCGGCTGATTTTCAACGTATACGGATGAAAGTTCTTTTATAAAAGGCTAAACAAAGGATTTTTGTGTTCAAAACGTTAGACTGTCTAATAAGTTGTCACAGCAATACAATTTAATAATACACCAATTATTTATTGAAACTATTTTAGAAATACAAATTTAGTACACTAGTAAATGCGCTTATAGTAGATTTAACATAATGTGTTACATCGCGAACCTAATGGATTTATCATGTTCAGATCAACTCAATCCAACAAAAATACTCGTAAGTCGTCAAATTAGAGTCACACTGTCTCCGAAGCTTTTATTATTATCCCATTAGAGATCTAAAGAGCCATCTTATACGAGACTTGTAAAAGAAAACGCGCAATTTTATTTTACTACGCTTTTATTCTACTTGTTTGTTACTAAGTGCTTCTGTAATGTGTTTTAAATAAGGATAGTAAAAATACATTTATGATTATAAACGCAAGTGGAACGCGACTTATCATCGTTATTATGTACTTTATGCCATTTAGTGTGTATCATTTAAATTAACGGCCTATGAGTGTGACGTTTAAACTGTTACTATTAATCCTGCCACATCATGAGGTTGTCTCAATCTACTACTCAATGTACTGTTGGAAATAGATCTACCACGAGGCTTGTGTCCAGTGGTGGAAGAGAATAGGCTGTTAATGATGATGATGATGATGAGGAGAAGTTTTTGGCCGATTACGGCCAAAAACAATCAGTGTGTGATATAGCGTAATACTCAATACAGCGTGAGTATTAACTGTGAGCGTGAGCTGTGAGCTGTGAGCGTGAGCTGTATTGAGGAGTTGTCATTATGAATTTACTACTATAATTGAACCACCAATTGGAAGAAAGGAATAAATAAATAAATATCATCAAAATGTAGATCGAAGTGATTACTGTTCGACTACGTAAACCTTACAGATAATGTCCCAAAGTTCCATCAAAGAACAAACAAGTGCGCCAACTATAAATCTGGCAAGTAACATTATCGGCAGGTCGACAGAACATATAAGTTGCAAGATCGGATTCCTATGGTCGTTGCACACATCAAAAAGTCGGCAACTTTTGACATGTCCTACGGCGGAGTTCCTCCAACAAACTTCTACATTAGAGAAGAGAGAAGTTTTACGCCAGACTACTGTTACTACTCTTAAAGAATCTTTATGCAATGAGCGGAACAAATCTTGCGAAATAAACTAAAAATTGTACTCTCTTGTGTCGTCACAGTCACACGGTCTGACATTCTCGTCATATTCTCGTATAGGTATACATTTGTATGTTTGGGAATTCTTTCAATTTGGTACATGTCTCCGCAGGCTTACAGACTACTCAAGTTACTATTTGCCAGTCTAGTCATGTCTAGAAAATCAATATTGACTGAAAGCGTCCTACAAAAAGTTACAAGTATTTCAATATAGGTACATATGTATATTCGGCTAGTCGTATTTTTCGCGTTTCAACGTACAAAATCATTTTCCGTCGAAATTTGTATCATTTAATGAATATCAAAGTATGATTCTAACAGATACTATCACGACGGGAATATATCGTAGTCGCATTTAATGAAACATTCTTCGTCAAATGAAATTAAATATTTCATTGGGTCTCGACTACTAATAAATTTAATACTCTTGGATGGCGGGTGGAATGTAACGAGTTGCTGAATGATTAATATTAGTCTGATTGAAATGAAATAAACATTGTGCCGTGCATGCCTTTAGTGGCAGGTTGACTTTTGAAAACAACATGGCTGAACGCAATTTCGAAATGTGCGTAGTAATAAAGAAAATCAAGCAATACCTCTTATGTAAGTCTGTTACATAATATGTATACAGCAAGCGCATACAAAATTAACTAATAGTAAGTAATCTGTTGATAAAGATAGAACCCCTAGTTCGCAGCATCTTTGTAATTAACCATAAATATGATAATTCTGCAGTTAAACGTTTTATGGAGGAATCTGACACGCTGAGATTACTACTAAATATACGAGTATGAAGATTTTGCATTCCAAATTCACGACGTGCATACAAATTTGACTCAACTATTTGGATTATCTTAATTAATGATAATTGCTGTCTTCTTTAATAAAATCGTTTTCATTTCGAGTTCGACAGGAACATTTGTTGAAGTTGGGACTTTGTCTTCGGAAACTATTTCAAGTGACGTCAGGAACGCTGGTTTTAATGATTTAATCGTTCGGATGGAATAATCGGTAATTTAATTTTTTCCTAATTATTATATAGGTATCTTTCGGTTTTCTTTGTAAATTCGAACACTTTAAGGACTCTCGACCTTTGTTATATGTACATAGATACAAATCAAAGTCACTCAAGTTTAGTTGTCAGTAAAAAAGCTTATCCTTTTGTTCCCAAAGATCTTCCGGTTTTTCTATGAACGTAGAACTATGTGCATATTGCAATACATACTACTAGGTACCATTGTAGGTACATACTTGTATACGTGCTAGGTCTCATACTTATCTCACGGTTTCTTTCAATGTCACGTACGTAAGATTACACAATGCTCCATCAGTCATGATATTAAGAAAGTCAAATTGGCTAATGTACATAGGATAAGTATTAACCTCCCACTACCCATCACGGACACCTACGTGCTATTCAAGGGTCAAGGTGGCACACCATGCGAGTGACATAATGGCATTGGAAATCTGGATTATTAGGTAAACACCCAATCCAAGATTATAGATCATCTCAAAGATTCAAAATGACTTAAGATTTGTATTTATATTGTCTCTAATAAATTTATAATGTATCTGTATAGCAAATTTGTATTGTCTTTGTTCCTCTACCTTTTTGGTGAACAATAAAGAATAATCGTATTATAATACGGTAAAAAACATGTACATGTACAGGTACGGGTACAGGATGAGCTCCAAAGAACGCTCACGAGTTTTTATCAGTGTAGGTCACTTGTCCAAAAGTTAACCACGTTTAAATTGCTCAACTTCACAAACTGTTTACGATCTAAGGCTACTCAAATATATAACCACTTTGCTTGCTATATTTCCTCAATTATACCTATAAACATAATACCATGATGTAGTACTCGTGTAACGGCCGTGGGTATTAAAATTGTTACTCATTATTATGAAGGGGCTTATTTCATATAATTCGTCAGATTGTTAATGTGAAGAGTCAAATCCACTCAGAGGAGATAAAAGACTAAGGTTCCGCTTATAATAAGATCGAGAAATATGTACAAGCATTAATTTATGATATATTTTACGAGGATATTTCAGCCGGGGTTCGCCCACTCGCAATTTGTTAAGTGTTTCGTCGAAAACACAATGCTTAGATATACGTTTCTTGTTTTGACTTTTAAAATAGGCAAAGAAATAAATCCCATAATGTTTTGTTTGAACACGTAAATGTTATATGTAGAATACAATATATTCATACGCTGGTTATATGTGTTGGTTTCTGTAAAAGCCGCTAATGCTGCCATCTAGGCGGCATTATTGCCAAATTAGCGATGGTGCTCTCATTCATTGGGTAAGAATGTTTGCCACTACTCACATTAAAGGACACTCAAGTGGGTATTTCAGTTCTTCAGATAACACACATCTTATTTGCTCACCTGCGATCCTGAATTAAGGAGAGGCACTTCAATTCCGTAGGGGTAAAGATATTTGGCTCTCGGTGCTCTCTGCCTACCCCGTATGGTATCTAACGCGCTTGTATAATAATTGTAGTAAGTATAAACAATATAAATATAAAGTTAAAAATACATAGTTACAGATGTTTGTGTGAATAATAGCTAACAAAATAAGAAAGGAAAAAGGGATTTAAAAATTATAAGTGTTATAATTTTGCCTCTCTTCAACAGTATGTTGTATAATTCATAGCGGTTTTTAAATACTGAAAGCTATACATTTGTTGCTAGAAGTAAATTAAGACTAGATGGAAAACTCTCTGGAGGCTTTTATAAAGTAACGCCTTTATAATAAATATGCCCTGATTAATTTTCACGCCTATTTCTCATAGGAATGAGCACAGATATTTAATTTAATATGAACATCGAATTTCAAATAATAGACCACATTTAAAATAAATCAATTACCTGAGATTCAAATTCAACTCGCTCGCGTACATAAATAATGAACAAGTACAGTACGATAGAAAACCCTTATACTTCTATTGCGATAAATTATATTTGTGATAGTTCGTTCACCTTGGCTTTCGGCCAGTTGGTATAGAAAACTTTTAAATCGTTTTATTATTAAAAACACGATAAAAACAAAGTTAATTTCGACTTTAGCTTCGACTATTGACTGACTTTTAAGGTATTTTCGGCAACGATTTTTAGAACGAACGGAAAATAAAGTCGTTAGGATTCATCATTGTTTAGTCAATTTTCTGGAAGAACACAAAATTAACGAATGAATTTAATGATCTCAATTTCCTTTGTTTAATTCTAAGGTTTAAAAGTAATAAACGATAAATGTTGCTTTTTCTTTCCATTTTTTTTTCTGTTTCTGTGTTTTTTTGTCATCATTGTTGTGACGTAGTGACCAACTTATAAAGATACTGAACAAGCTTTATTGCTTACACAAATATATATGCGTACCTTAAGTTAAATATACCACCACGTAGATGGATGCGAATATCATACTTAGTACCCAAAAAATAGTATAATCTTCGCGTCAGATATGCGAGCAAGTAATCTGATAATAAATGACGCAATAAATTTTGTCAAGATTCGGTGCCAATATCTAAATTTGCTACACGCGTGGGCAATAAGACTTAGTACCATACTATAATAGCTGACGATAAACTTTGTCGATTTGTCGATTTGATTCTCTTAATGCTTAATACTCACGAAGCAAAAAGAAGGGTGTTATTAATTCGAATCATTTGTGTCTGTCCGTGGCATCCTAGCTGAATTGATGAGCCGATGTAATTTCTGTTCTTTTTTCTTGGTTTCGAAGCTGCTTCATTAGCCATTGCTTTTAGACATGATATATTATGATATTACATGTAGTAAGATGGAGTCCGATGTGTCAAAAACCGGCATCCGTGTATGAAGCGGATGATGAAAGTAGAAGAAACATGTTTCTGTATAGATAGAGATGTTTGCCGCTCGATTATTTCAACCTACCTCATAAGGTACTTGACGTGACGTTATCAATAAAAGAATAAACCGTTACATGTGTAGATACTTTTAAAACATCAACTTATAACACTATTGTTATTTGAATGTCACCCAACGCTTTATTATAAAGTTGTAAGATTTTGTTTCTTAATTCACAAAACTAATATATTTTCTTTCTGTCTGTTCTAGGTAACAACAATTTTTCCACGTGTGCCATTCGCATCGCATTGCTATTAGAAGTAAGTAATCATAGTTTGAAATTATTTTTAAAATTCATATAACTCTTCTGTAGCCTCTCTAGCGTCTCTCCAACTAGTGAAGGTTGACTCTGAGCTTCTCACTGTCTTCATTGATTTTAGCTCTGCGGACCAGCTCAGCGGCGCTGGCTATTCCGGTCCACTCTCGGACGTTCCCTAAGATAATAAAGACTCTATAAGACTGAAATTGAAACAATTGAATTCAGAAACGCGAACACTGCCATATACAAATTGAGTACACGATTTCGTAGACAATCAGGTCATGACTTTAACAATAATAACTATATTGTTGCAATAAAAACCACGTTAAGACAAACTTAACTTTACGTTATAGAACATTTATTCAACTATGACATGAGCCACTAACATTGATAAAATAACAAAGCTTTTAAAATATCGAACTCGTAACTAAATAATTAAAATAATGTTACCTAAAAACTTTAGAAATTGTTGCTTTCGTCATGCTAAGTTACATTCAAATAGACCGGCTTTATAGTGTATCATATCAGTCATATTTGCAATGAAACTTTAAGGATTTATTTAATAAAATCCCTTGTAGTATGTCTGCATGCTATAATCTGTTCCAATGGTTCCTTTGTAAGCATTTTTTTATATAATTTCACCGTCTTCTGAATTTCTTCCTTGCTTATGGCAAAAGTTCGGTTTTTGACGGACCTTTTTGCGATCCTTGTATCTGAACCATTTCACTTAACCAGGACTTGATATTATCCGAGACCGAAAAAAACACGTCATAAATACATACGAGAACAGGTGTAGGATAATAAAGATCCTTTAAAGAGGTGTTCGCTCGTTAAAGCCAGTTCATCTCAATTTACTGTGCGATAGATCGCCAGAAGCCTCGTTGAAGCTTAATTTTCTTATTTATATGTTAGTAAATATATAAGTAACCGTGAGTCGATATGTTGTAGGCTTCCCTCAGCGTTTATAAATCGACTTTATCGTCACAATAAAATATCCTTAGCGTTAATGCGGTGCCTTGGTGAGTGCTTCAGTTATATTGATGTACCCATAAACCGATCCGCATACAGAGTCCTCCCCTCGCCGAAACGACGGATTATCCAATTCCTCACCAAATTTCTATAAGCCTGTCGCTACCAGGACGAATGCAACAAATAAATATGTACCTACTGGTATATCGCTGTCGAAAATATTTTGGATATATCCACTGACTACGCTTTATTATTAATGCTTTAAATGTTCTTTTACAAGGTTTCGTCTTTTTACAGCTAAGTCGTATTTTTTAATTTTTATAAATTATTGGCTTTTTTGTGTTATAAAGTAATACATAAAGACTTCCATATATCAGCAATATACGAAACAAAATATCAATACAAGGGGAATTGAAAACGATACAACTATGATTTTTCTATGTTGATACACCGCATGTGTATGTACCATTAATAGTTATTCATGGTACATGGTAACTGTTCTTCGCCCGCATCGCTCGCATCAGTGCGTGAAGGCGTGTCACGTGACCTCTGTCCCTTCGGTCATAAGACAGGAAGTCGATCGAGCCGCGTGTCGTCATGACTTGCGGAGATACCAGCGTGCGCCGATGGCAATAAATGTAATGGAATCCGCACGCTTATCGGTCAAGATTATGTCCTTGCCGCGACTGGTAATTCTCCCCCCGCTTAATGTATTTGATATATTGCTTTATTTGTCAAATATCAATAACGCCAGATCAGGGCACTCTGCGAAACTCGAGGCGCTAGAATATGTAATGGCGACTGTCTGGCACGCCAATTTAAGTTAAGTGTATTGCTCGTTTTGCTTTTCGCAGTTTCTTTATTCATTCAATAATCATTTCTCTGTGGATGTTATAAAGAATTTTTAATTTTGGAACGATTATATTTATGAGAATTATGAATGATGATCAGTAATTTCCATTTCAGAACACAAATAGAACTATTTGTATAAAAATGATGCTGCAACGAGATTTAAAAAAATCTTAAAGCAGACATTTATCAAGAAGTAACGATAAATTTTACCTAGGAAATAATAACTATCAAAATACATGGCCGTATTAAGTTAATCAACACTTTGGAAGAAAAGCTGCGCACCAAACGAGTTCGCAATTCAAAGGAGTTCGTGAAAATACCTTAACTTTAATAAGAAACGTCCATCCAACGAATAGACTGTAAAAAACAAAATTAGTTCAGTAGAAAGGTTCACGGTTAAATAGATATGGGTAACATAGTAAATAGATGTATAAAACAGAGCATGAGACCTGAATGTGAAAGTTTCGAGGACGATATAAACTCGCCGGCACAAAGTTATAAAACCTTAGACAACATGAGGGTAACCAAGAACACTTGACATTTTATATCAGCGTTCCGTTTCCCCACCTAGTGTCCTTGAAGGGTCGGCTCCACATTCTTCGAATTCAAATCCCACAAAGATGTCTAAGAGATGTATTGTTCCAGATTTAAACGTTATAGATTATTATTATTATTCCAGGTCCGAGTACAAAATATCGCCATTAAATTTTTATATCATAAATTATGCGTTATCGTTGAAGCCCATAGACTGCTGTCACAGTCTATAAAATAATAAATATGAATATTATATGTAGGTATATTCATATACAAGTTTCTACTAGACACACACTGCACTATGCCTAAGGCAAACTCCCGCATGAATTTGTTATATAACATAAGTGTCATAATATAGAGTCCTAACATGAATAATATATTAGCCGGACACAGGTGTGACCCAATATTGAGTTTAGTATATTAGTCGCTTACGTGGCATTATGCAAATCGCTGAACCGACCCGCGCTCGTTCGAATTTGGAAAATTCTCTGTACTGCAAATAACTTTGCAAATATGGAGAAGATTATCGTGTTCATACAATTTACATGGAAGTGTGTTGTAATCGCAAAATGATTGCAATTACATCTTTCCACGGAACCGAAACACGTTTATATCATATGTTTATACGTTTTACTTTTACGTTTTTACGTAACAAAGAACTAAAGTACGCTCAGCCGCTTTGTTCAAGTACGGACAGAAAATTGTGCATACACCCGTCGATATGTTACAAACGTCCTCAAAGTCTGACAAAGCTAAACCATTGTTACATAATCACACCGCAAGGAACACCTTTGTTCACCCCCCGTTGCAAAAAACATGCAATAATTTGCCAATAGCGGTCAACTATCCAAAAATAACACTCAGACTGGTTAAACCTAACATGTATCTTGTTCGTCGCTGATCAGTATTACAAACTCTTCAGTTACACTGTGCGTGCTGTGTACTTTTTTATCCTACAAGAAAGTTCCAGTCCAACAATGGAACGATACAAACGGTTGATGATAATGACGGCAGTTTACATATACTTTATTGCATTAGGTATTAAAATTGTGACTATTATTATTTAAAATTATATCATACTATTGGATATTATTATTAATTAGAATTGTTGGTATTGTAAATAAATGTATATGTAATTGCATACAAGTAAAATAGTTTATTGTATTTAAACTAACAGTGACTGCCCAGCTGAGTGTCATAATACAAGGTAATACAAACAGGATAATAGTAACATAAAACAAGTAATTACCGGGGTCTGCTACAGCGGAGAGTCGAGCCTGCACAATGACTGCGATAATATCACGCCAAGCCGCAATTATAGTGCTAATCCGTCAATCGATCCCAACCACACATCCCCCAGCCCCATGCCGGACGGTCCCCAAGAAACGCCATTTGGACAGCTGTAAATTATACTCTGCACCGCAAATCCTACAATTTTTCCTTACACTTGGTTTTATTGTGCCGAATTTCTCAAAGTATTTTTGTACCGATTTTCGATTTTCTCATTGTAACCAAAGTTTAAACCATAGTAACCAAACTATTATTGACATTGTTAAATTATAATTAGGATGGATTTCAAAAATAATTTTATCAACTGAATAGAATAAAACATAATTTTAATTAAATGAATTTTTTATACCGCCTATTTAAAATTATCCATATTATGTACATGTATTGTAATGAAATTCATGTTCAATTCAAGTTGTCTACCATTATATCATTATTTTAATTTTAAACAATCGTAAGATATTATTTAATCTGAATTTCTTTATCAAATTTTCATATTAAGGACTCACACCAAGTAAACTCTTAACAAGAACTAAAATGTGTTTATTCTCATATTCCTCCATATACATACATATATCTTCACGCCAGGTCCCTTATATCCTTACAAAAATTTAAAATAGTAGCTACCACTTTTTATACTTCGCTCTAAATATTATGACAGGACATATCAAATGCGGTCTTATAAAATCAAAACGTAGAATAGTACAGTCAAGAAGCTGTGTAAGAGCTTGAAAAATAATCCAATCGCCGGACGCGGTGTCATTCTGAACTAGCAAACTGAAATTTTCAAGTCGATATTTCCGACCTGATTTCGCTGCGGAAAGTGTGGATAGGGAATCTTCCAACTTGTTACCTCGCCAGCAGTTTTATTGCACGAAACTTATCTGCTTCAACCTTAAATTGACGAGTTACTGCTTATTCAAAACTGGACTATATGTATACATATCTATATTATTCTCACCTATATCTATCGCAGTCATTGTGCAGGCTCGACTCTCGACTATAACAAACCCCAGTAATTACTTGTTTTATGTACGAGTATCCAATTTGCAATTTTCCAACATCGCCGTCATCATTCTGTCTATGTCCACTGCTGGACATAGACCTCTTCTGACGGGTTTTGCCTGCTATGAAGTATGGATAAAGAGGAAAATTAAAAAAGATCGAATGAAAACAATGTTTAACAAATAAATAAACTCGCAGCCTGTTGTAACGATAAAATTTAATAACCTGTATGCAAACACAATGTATCTGTGCACATACTATATGTATACAGAAGTTTTACAGTCGCTTTTTGTTAATGTACGATACAAATTCAGTAGCTATTAATATGATGAGTAAATGTTGCTATTACATACATATTACATAAATAACCAAAGTGACAGAAGACATTACAACTAACATAAAACTGAAGAACAACCTGAGGTCGACAATACACAGTCATTCTTTAAAAATAAAATATATATTAAGTAAATAATAATAACAATAATTTCATGACGTATTAACGTCCATTTAAATACACATGTCTATTACATACGTCGAATATTTAAAGCGAAAGTCCAATTCGACGAAGGGCCTATATAACTTTCGCAAGTAAAACATCATCAGTTGCGAATGTAACGAAGCATACGAAATAACGTTTTCTAATATCCATGTAAGATCCTTCTCGAACTTTCTACTGCTGGACAAGTGAGCGGTAACGGGGAAAGTTAACAAAGTACATTGGAGTACGCAGTTGAAAGTTTCCACTTTTTATATCGCCTGTTTCAAAAGAACTTAGGAGCGATAACGTAATATAAAGTGGTCTCTTCTTGTTAGAATGATAGATAACTCACCTATCTAGACGTAAAACAGGCTGACAGAGGAGATAGAAGACTCCGAAACTGGTGTTTATGAATAGAATGATGACTGTAGAAAAAGCTTATCATGTACATGCGTCGGGTTGGAAACTTGGTATCCTCTACTTACCCCGTAATGGACCTGGCGTGATGGTCCAATCATAATAATAATTTATAATTATAAACGTGATAAATACGCATATTGAATAAACACAGCGTTCATAGTAATAATAACAAATAGTTTATAGTAACAGGACGGCTGATAAACTGTATATAGACATAAATGTAAACTTATATACATATGTACTTCTTTCTACCACCTTCAACATATACGCACAATTGGAAAGGTAGATTCGCATTTAACATTAATTAGCAAAACAACCGAAAGCTAAACACAACCCAACTACATAATGATTTGCCGTAGTCACATACGTGTCCAGAATTTTACGATTCCCAACTTCCAACTTACACGTACATATGTACTTACTCGTAATTAATTAGTCCATGCCAGTTTCTCGTTGGTATGATATATGTATAATGTAAGTTAACAATCTATATGTGTCCGCATATCACAGGTACATACGTTATTAGACATTAATATTTATGTATATAATTATGGTTAAATATGTCTTTATATCTGTTACTCGCAATTATTTATTTAACCCGAACCAATGCAATAAAGCCAGCATTTTATATGCTATAATTTAAAATCTGCGTGGTACATATAAATGCATAATTATGTTGTATTATTGACTATTAATTATTATTATTTTCAAAGTTTATACAAATGAATAGATGGTATTAACCTCTAAGGGCCAATTAGAAAGCGTGATTATATGTTTTTGTGCACTATTCAAATACGCCTTGTCACTTCGTCACGTAGATGTCAAGATATAATATTTAGATACGAACTGTACGTGTTAAAATCGCTCGTGGTCTCTATCAAAAGACAACCACATTGATTGAAATATATATCGTGCAAATAGCTTATTCGCTGGTTCAAATAAAATTGTTGAATGCCTCGTTTGTCCAGTGGTTGCAAGCGCGACTGCCGAACAAGAGGTCCTGAGTTCAAAACCCGGGTCGGGTGCTATTAGATTTTCTAATTTTGAATTTCTAGTTGTGACTCGGAGTCTGGAATTGTACCCGGTGTATGGCACGGCACTATTGCCTATGAGCCTATGCTCATCACCTATTCCATGGGACTTAAACGTAACTGGTGAAACGTGGGAGTGTACTACACTCCTCTGACTACCCCTTCGGGATTTTAGGCATGAAGTTACATTTTAAAAAAATGTTTTTTTACAATTTCTAAATTGTAACGTTTTCGTACAAAAAGCGACTGGCAGGTATAATCCACATTGGGAGTTTAGTAAAATATGCAACATTACCTCATTATTCAGCGGATCGCCTCATTATTTCTGGGTCAGTTAATCCGGGCTTACATTCCGCTTTTTAATTGTACCTTCTCCTCTGTCTGACCCTCGTCGAGGTCGCTTGTTTTTCAGAATTTGCCGTCTCGTTAACCTCGCTACTTATGAATTTATGTAATCGATAAGCGACTTACGACTATTAGAATCGTGGTACCTCCTAATCCTTGACATTGCAGTCTGTTTAAGTATGTTTATACATACATATGTATATGTTTAAATATGACGAAATAAGCGTTATAGTTTTGTAAATATAAAAACAAATAACAGTTTGCCCATATGCGGAATTATGTGTCAATGAAATTTCAAATTTGGAATAAAAGTTAAATTCTGTACCTATTATAACTGAAATATGAATAAAATACTAAGAAGTGTCAAACATATCTAATTCGTAACAAAATTACTTAAAATGCTAACGTATTACCTTTCATACTGTTTCATAAATATTATATCAATATCAGCAGACAACACTGAGAACAAGTTCAATTAGAAATGAGAAAAGATTAATAATACGAATTATTAGTAATAACATTGAATAATTGTATTTTGTGTACTTTCCATCTGTTCAAATTTGTTTTGTCTCTGTTTCTCTACCTTTCTGGTGTACAATAAAGAAAGATTGTATTGTAAATACAGATACTCATTAAATAACAAAGAAGTCATACCCAACGGCGCTTTTAATGAAACAAAATGATTAAATATTCGTAATCTTCAAATCACAAAAAACATTTTATTCTTCAGCATCGCTATAAGTTTATCACTTGGCCTCGCCATTTCTATTATCATAAAGACGCGTCCATAATCCGGGATCCTTTCGCATTTCATTGCATAAATTCGTGATTAATTAAACACACAGATCAGTTGTAGGGACTGATAAAATATTTACCTAACTACTAGTTAGTCGTGTGGCCCTCGTGTTCCGAGTACTTATAGGGACGGACAGATACATTTACCTTATTTGTAGTTTGTTGAACGGACCTTGTTGTACGAAGCTTGGAAAAATATATAAAATTTTTGTAACATAACATTTATGCCAAATGTCAAGATGAACTGTGATTATAAAACAAATATATTAGGTACGTAATTTTATCATACTCGTTTCTCAATTCTTTTTGTTTATTTTAGAAGACTGCCAAAGATTATTATTGGAATAAAACGACACAGTGGTACGTAAACTGTTTTAAAATGACGTGAAAATTTGTATCACAGTATTACACATATAAATTATAATATACTACGTAACATCACGCCTGACATCCCCGAAGGCGTAAACAGAGAAGTGTAGTACACTCCCATGTTTCACCACGTTACTTTTAAGTCCCATGGAATAGGTGGTGAGCCTATTGCCATACACCGGGCACAGATCCGGATTCCGAGTCACTACTAGAAATTCTAAATTAGAAAAATCCAATAGTACTCGGCCCGGGATTTGAACCCTGGACCTCCCGATGGGCAGTCGCGTCTGCAGCCACTCGACCAACGAGGCAGCCACTAAGGATACTAGGATGTAATATTTGTGAATACCAACCAAATTATCCATGGAGTCCTTAACTCCTAATTGCCAAAATATTTCTCATACGGTTGCTGGAAGGCTACATTGATTACTGGAAGGCTCGGAAGGCTACACCCGGAAGCGGTCGCGCATAGCTAACTACTTATAAAGTTAAATACCATCGAACGGTATCACGTTTGACGTATATAACCGATAGCGGCATATTTCTACCAGCGTTACCAAGCTTCGAGATGTTTTACAGTCCGTATTCTTTATTTTTACATTTTCACCCCATCAAAAGTCAATACCAGTAAAATTTTAGGAATTAAGCATGTGAAATATATACATCAATTTATACAGACGTGTTGGGCTACTTTTTATTATTCTCTTCTTACATGCACGCTGGCTTGCAGATCTCGGCTTAACCCTTAAGAAACCTGGCGTGCTCCAACAATAATGGAATGATAACACATAATATGCGTATTCAAAAAAATCAAATATATGAGTAATGTACCAATTATCCGCGTTATTCTCTGTTTTAAAACTTTCTATTTTAAATAAGTGTGTCCGTGATACAATAAGTTTAAATAAACTAATTTCCTTGCGAACTTTTGGGGAGCGACGCGCGGGAGCGAAGCGCCTGCCGCGGGTGAACTTTGAAACCTGGGGAATTACCCTATGACAACATTCTACTCACAGTACTGTTTACAGTAATATTATGTAACTCTATGACACGAATCAAAACTACGTCTACCACACAATGTCGTTACAAACAAAGCTAACGTAACAACCTGCCTCAGTCTCCCCAAAGGGGTAGGCAGAGGAGCGTAGTACACTCCCACGTTTCACCAGATAGGTACATTTACGTCATATCATGGAAAAGGTGGTGCGCCTATTTTTTATACTTTTATTTAGTAAAGTGCGTATTAAAAATGTACTAAGAAATATTTCGTGAGTAATTTATACACATGATAATAATAGCGTCTGCTTAACTTTTGAAATTAAAGACGTGACGTTACGCTTAAAAAGAAAACGAAAGAGAAGCGAGAAAGCGAAAACACGCAGAACAGGCGAAGTGACGCCTGTGTGACTCAATTGATTCTGTACTCTTTTAAGGAACGTTATTTCACGAGAAAGGTTCCAGTTTCATAAAATACATCAGTGACCCATATCAATTACTGCAATTTTGAAGTATCATTAAAACTGTCGATCAATACAACCATTCGAGCCCTCGTAAATGGTCATCAGAAAGTAATTCAGAGGGACATTAAAGTAGGCCGAAGTACAGAGCAATAAAACAATGTGCCCACATAAAAATAACTACCAAAATTTTCATCGGCTCATAAAGCGACGACATTGCGTCACCCCTTTAATCTCGTAAAATTTATGTTACGGTTCAGGCCATTCGCAACGAAAACGCATTATTATGTTAGGGCTTAGGCAGACGTTTCGGTTGACGTATGATTTTGTCATTTTGTAGCACCACGAAACAATGAAAAATATGTATGCATCGTTCTATAGCGCACTGTCAGATAATATTTACTTTTGTCGTCACGATTATATTACATTATATTGAAAAACATATAATTTATGTATATAAAAAACCTTAGGATATCATACACGGCCAATTGGCCTCAAGGTAGGCCTGTGTTATAATAAAAAAAATTGCAACTGCACTTGTTAATATATAGGTACATAGGTATGTACTTTTGTAGATATTTTTTTTTATTTCCAGACATAGTATAAGTACTTTTTTTGTAGTCATTACAACTTTTAGATCTATCACAGGGCTATTAAGAACACGTTGGATACGTCTGCACATAACCCTGTTATGTCTAAATTATAAAAATAAAATTAGTGTGCACAAACCTTTAGATGTTACCTATTTAATAGGGTGTAGGCCCTCTGGTGAGACTATAAACAATTTACTGATAAATTTAGCACATTCTTCCTTTGGGGTAGTCTATCCGTGTTGGACATGCTATAAATATTACCTCAAACTATTTATTGGCGTATGTGTTAAAGGAATCTTAATTAAAATAACAAAAGGTATGATAAATACTTTTATACGGCATCGTTAGATACTCGCTTAAACAATTGTCACCTTTGTAACTGATTTATTTGAAGAGCACAAGCTCAAGAAGCGACTAGTTAACACAAAACATCATTAAACATTTAGCCCCATAGTAGAGAAGGGATTTATTTATAAAGGAAACGTTTGCGGTGTAGCCAAGGAAGCAATCTTCAAAATTATTAATTTCGTTACAATTCTCCATTATCCCTGAATAGAATATTAAATGGGATTCGCTGAGAGCCATCTAATAGATCTTTATTCAATTTACCTACTTTACGTCGGCCATTTTGCAAGTCGACCGCCGTCCATTGGCCGATTTGAATTTGGAATGAGCGCGTGGGCCCCATCAATCATTGGACCGCGCTGGCCCGTGCCCGACGCACACAAATTATGATTGAGATTTATGCCCCTTTGCCATGAGGCAGCCTACGTCTGTAATGACGATCCCGTGTACATATACTCTGGTAATTGTATAACTTTCAAGCATTCACGATGTCACATATTTCCACAGCGCTTACCCAGGGAACAGTTTCAGAGTAAATCGATTCTGCAACTGAAGCGAGTCGGGTGCGGCAACTTTAATTTTCGTATCTTCATGTAAATTACAGCGTTGCAGCTACTCTTAATATGTACCTGCACATAGAAAAATGTCAACTTAGTAGCTGGATGTATCAGCGTGTAACACTATGGAATGAACAGTATTGGAGTGAAGGTTGTATTGTTAGGTTATCTCGAGCGACATTCTAAAGCTTTCACATGATACCATTAACTAGTGTAAGCTGGCCCGCCTCCCGATCAAGGTATTGTGCGGTATCAGGTGAAAATGTGAGCACCTTGAGTTATCGCAGCCCATGCTTAAATGGCTAGATAGGATCACGTTGTCGTATATTGCGTAAATGGTTAGTTATATTGAGACGCCAAGAATATTGGCGCTATTCGTCATGTTTCTGATAATGGACGGGTTGGGGTTAGGTGTCTTCGCCGGATGTTACGTCATCTCCGCGCCAAACTTGGTAATAACTTTCGCTGAAGTTACAGCTGATAGGATCATCGTTTTCCTTGGAATATTTTCGTTAATTTTTTACACCTCTCACGATGAAAAATGAATACGATTTTTGCTGTTACTTAAATATCCTGCTGAAAATGAAAAATATATTTTTGCGTTGTCTCGTATAGCATCGAATATTTTATTAATTTTGTCACTATAGCATTATTATATAAATCGTAATCTGCTTACGTAACCTGAATTAAGAAATTGAAGAACGACGTGAAATATATCCTTCGTATAAGGAAACAGTAAGTCTGATTATCCACTGTGCGTGTTTTATTTAATAGTGTTTGATGAGTCACATACTAAGTATCGAATAATTACTAAAATTATGATAAGATTTGACCTCTAACATGTTTCTCCGCGAATATGCTCTAAAGTAGCATGGCGGACTATGGTCGAAGCTTTCCACGATTACGTAAGAGACCCCTGCTCTTGAAACGTAAGTATTTAAACTGGTCAGTTCGCGTTAGAGGTGCGTTTTACATGTTCTATGTGCGGGGAGCTTTAATATGCTGATTCTCAAATCCTCGGGTGTGAATGATTCCTGATTCTCTCGGCTCGCAGCGATCGCTCCTGTATCTTGTAGACGGCTTAGCGCTGCAGATACTGTTCACGTATACCGAAATTTACAAACACCGAATAGCTCTCTTGTGCTTCAACATACATATATATGTATGTGCATGCACAGTGCATAAATATCATTAAGTTTAGCAGCGATTTTTTTAATTTTAGATGAGTAGTAAAAAACAGTATTAAGTGCCAGTTAGAAAAAAAAAACAGTTAAAGCGCGTATAGTTCACTCGCTATTTTGCAACGGAAACGATGTTGTAATGAACATTGGGCACGGAAGTTATTGGAATGTTTTGTGGGCGCTGAGATTTATAACGTTGGTGTCGTGTCCTGATAGGAACTTTACTGTATTACTCTATTGTACCACGATCCATACTATTAATATAGTTTATAAAGTGAAATTATATTATTTATAACAATTTTCATGTAAATTGGAGGCAGAAAAATCATTTATTAAATGCAATAAGGATCTTCGAGTGTTTTTACTTTTCGAACGAAAAATACTACTATCCCGCGGCAAAAATTTTCAGCGAATGAAAGGTATTCACTATTTAATAATTACTACTTCATATTAGAATAAAGAGATTCGTTATTTGTTTAACTGTCTGAGAAATATAAAATATTAGAAAGTTAATTTCATTGCACATAACATATTTGTAATACATTCGTCCTTGTACTTACTTCTGCGAATAAACTTTTCAAGAAAAATAAAATTAATATTGTATTAAATTCAAACTAATTGCAATAAACATATTTCTACAAGCCATAAAAATGTGAATTCATATAGCACAGCGACTGGAAATGTTTCCAATTCAAACGATATGCTGCAGCGCGGTATGCAAATTCACAAATGCTCATATAAAACATCGTAAAAAAATATTGATCTGGTCGGTACAGCGTTCCGATGCAGAAGCGATCCCGCCGCTATTACGATACCCCGAGGCGACGACGGCAGGATAAATACATATTCATGAGAATAATTCGACAGATTCCCTTAACGATAGCACGTCAAAAAGCGCGCAAAGCCGGCCGGCGACGCTAGCTGGCTGCTCAATTCGATTTGCCATAACTACACTTATATTTTAGAACAGAATAGTATTCGTTTACTCATGTTTTACTTTACCGCCATCCCCACGCCATGCCCTTTATTCATACTCTTCACTATTACAGTTTTATAACAAAGCTGTAACAAAGGGCGGCTTAATGCGTAATTGCATTCTCTTCCTTTACGAAGTAAGGAAAAGACGCAGTGCCAAATACCCAAGCCTTACACAGCTAATATGCTTCTTACACATTCAACAGTATCACACTATATCAGAACTATTTGGTTACAATATATGAACCTAACTCGGTACCTGCACCTGTCAATATTCATACTGTACATCTACTTTGTCATTCTTTCCAAGCTAATAACAGTTCGGTTTTAAAAGAATTGAAAAGCTAAAACATTGTTCCAACGATCAGCCACTTTTCAGAGTGATGACAGTGGTACAGCCGTCTCGCATTGGACTCCGGATTCGATTTCCCGCATTCGATGATGAATTTCGATATCCGTCCTACATCCGGCTGTTTCTGTACCTGTGATATCTTTACTGAGCCCAGCACTCGGATATTGTCAGTATGGAAAGATTTACACTGTTTTCCCATTGTAGTTACTATAGTTATCGAACGGTAATTATTGAAAGTTATTGTATTGTAGTTTAACAATTGTTGTTAGTATACCATCGTTATTCTAATGTAGTTATTATTATTATTTTATGAAAGAATTCATGTAATCCCAGAAGTATAAAAATACGCAAGACGAGCATTGACTTAAAAAAAATAACAATAGAGGTTACAGATTATCAAACGTCAATGAATATGACAAGCATGTCGTTTTAATAATTCACATAATTAAAGATAGATGGCGTATTAAGTTCAGTTTTGCAATTAATTAATTTCAACAATTACACTGTTATTGAGGTTCTGTACTCATCGTATTTATGTATTATAATGCAGTGTTATACAAAATACTTGACATAAATTAAACCAATTCAAGCTAAATGATCACTGCAAAACATAAACATATACATTCAAAACTATATCCGTCTTAGCTTTCACATGACTTTAGTCAGTTTTTCGCTTTTTCTGAAGTCTTAGAATGTCTTACGAACAGCTGTCAAACCAAAACAAAACAATACTTGTACCGTTGAAAGGCTGTAGAAATAGCTACAGTTTAAAGGCAGAACATTTTGCCAACGGCACACCGTGGGTCCTTGACCTTCGTCCCATTGTGTGCTTCCTCCAGTGAATAGTGGGTGTTTAAATGAACCGTTCAAAATTATGTTATTATCCCACCTACGCAGACTTCGTTGCTATTGAACTCACTTCGACTCAAGATTTTTATATCTAACTTTGTATAACATAATGCTCTGTATTTTCTCTAAAGGGTAAGCTGAGGAATGCTGTCCACTCCTACGCTTTGTTAGTTGTGCTATACATTGCACCATGGAATTGGGGGTGAACCTGCTGTCAAGCTAACCTAAGATAATCTAGTAATAGGAAATAGCTTATTCCGAGATAGTTGTATCAGGCGTTATTTTGTTGTAATCAGCTGTTATCTGTTAAGCTAAGTTTACTCTAGCATAATCGGAAAGTACGGATCATAGTGGTGTACCTGCGTGGTGTACGCATCGCCTGCTCTCTCCATAATATACCATATACAAAGCAAAAAGATAGACACTATACGTAAAAAACTAAGTACCTAATTCTTATAAGATCCTTCCAGATCTACAATTCTGAAATGAACAAGATTTATCCGATAAAACGTCCATAATCCATAAAACCGAGCCCACTCAGCATCAGGTGAGCCGTCATACGCCCCATGCTGTTAGCCAAAAAGAATTGCCGAGGGTGACGTCACCGTGAGCTATTATTTAACACTATTTACCGAAGCGTAGTTGGGGCTGAAAACACATTAGCTCTGAAACCTTTTATTGCGTTCCTCTTACACCCAAATTGTCGACTGTAACAGCCTTACTATGTCCACTCACTATGACGTCCATAGACCGAGTCGTTACATCGAAAAAGTATGTAAGTCATGCTATATTTTGTAATTCAATAAAAAATGGGCATTAACAACTGAAACTGACAACTTAAGTATCATATCTCTTGCTGAATTCAAATGTTCTCTGCCATTTTGTGCTTGTAACAAAACCGTAATATGGTTATCTAATTTTACTCAAAACTGTGTAATAATAATACCATAAATATAATACTTATAACAAATATCTTTTTGACACATACTTCACCTAGACTTCTCGCCATCAAGACAATTAACCGTTCATACAAATGTGTGAATATCAACTTAAACTTTTTGATTCGGAGATGAAACTAGTGTTCAAAAACGGGAAAATAAAGGAATTTGTGATTATTATATGTCATTTTAAGTCATGAAAAAATTGTAATTAGAGTAAAAACTAATGTCTAATGAAACCGCTAGGTTCAAATATAGTTTAAGTCTAGTTATTGTATGGTACCTTGAAAAAAGTTAACCTTAAAAAAACTAACCTAAGTAAACATTAAATGTTTTCTGATAAAACATTTTGGCATATTGTATTTTATAATAAGATATTCTTTCCTTTCCCGTTTAATTCCATTCTTATCGAACCACCCTTATCTTTTTAGGGGAATTCGCACCTTTAACAGCATATTTTGTGGTTTAGGATTTGTTCCACCACAGGAGTGTAGCGAACGGATATTATTCAATGAAATGTAAGACGCTTCTCGTGTTTACTGTAGTTTACAATAGGCACATTAGAATAATGAGACCGTTATTTTTATGTAGCCATAGTCACAGAAACTGGGCAGAAACTGTGCTTTATCATTGAATTGAATTTGAATGGCAATAGGCTCACCATCTATTCCA
>DWME01001482.1:0-24649 GCA_018244795.1 Parelbella ahira ahira
GTAGTGACTCGGAGTCTGGATCAGTGCCCGGTGTATGGCAATAGGCTCACCACCTATTCCATGGGACCTAAACGTAAATGGTGAAACGTGGAAGTGTATTACACTCCTCTGCCTACCCCTTCGGGGATTACAGGCGTGATGTTACGTTTTTTATACAATTTTATTGTGTAGTTCAGTTTTTAATTATGTTTGTATGTAATGACAATGATTTAACAATGGTACTACTATCACATCAATCAATTACTATCATCATGATTATGAAAGAATGAAATTATAATGAAAGAAAATTGTTACTTTAGGTAAAAAAAAATTTAACATATCTCAAATTAGAATTACCCGCTATTTGAATTAAATACAAGTTTGACGAACTGTGAAAAGAACTAAATAGGAACTATGCTAACCGCTATTTCAACTGTTTGCAAATAATTAGAAACAAATGCTATGTCGAACTGATTAGATCTGCGATAAAAACAACCATGCTGAATATTTTTATACTAAAGAATTTCATTTCAACTTTCACTACTGATATTATACATACCTATATTTTATAAAAGTTACTTTCAGATCGTTTATACAGGGCTTATTAGGGCTTTTTGTCACACAGTTACGAGTATGTAACTTTTCCCACGTTTTTGTGATATAAATAGTAAATACCAATTTAAGTGTACTTAGTATTTGGAACTTACATTTTCCACTCTAATAACCTTTTTTTCAAGTGCTTCATATTTGTTAAGTTTCAAAATCATTCAGGGTCTTCTGCGCAATTCGATTATAGTGTTCAGAAAAATTGCATTTTCAATCTATATCAGTTCTCATTGTCGCAGAACTGTTGCAATTTTTTCATACGAAGTTATACTTCTTCGGGGGCGTTAAAATAAAATTATTACACTTTGGGGGCGGAGTTTCGCGTTAATACGATGAATGTTTTTAGATTGAATATCGGAAAAAAGTCGTTTTTTGTTATAAAAAAACGAGTCTTATTTCGAAGTAACATTTCGATCTATTATAACCTGTAGTGACACAGATATTAGAATTATATTTCTCATATATATAAGTAGTAGGTTAATTGTAGACATGGCATTTAACATTTCGGTTGCTGTGCATCCATTGAACATAACACATACCTACATACATTATTTTCATTTAGGCGTATTTCATTTTGAAGCCACTTTGAAAGGAGGAGATACGTGGAAGGACATAACATGTTCATTTATGTTAAAAAAAAAATTACAATCGCCTTCATCGAATCATCTCTTAGTATATTCCATATCGTTTGTTACTCGCGACTTAGACTTTGTATTAGCCTTAAATGGTTCGAACAAGGATTAATGAAACGTATATCCTATGTTGTTGATATCAAACGAAGCTCTTACGATATTGTCAATACAATATAGTAAACTGAGGCAACAGTAGTTAGCACAGTTGTGTTTTGGAGGAGTGCTTATTTTTGTTCACATATTTCTTGCTTGTATACTTGTTTTCTTGAGACATGTTCCATAGACGTTCAACGGCAAAGAAGTATAACTTCAGTTCGTGAGCAAAAGTACACACTTTTTATTATGATTGTCATTATTTTCGTTTAAGTTTTATGTGTCTGTTCACATGGTAATTTTGCAAATGTTAAAGTAAAGAATCTGTGTACATGCATATTATTTAAGATGTATTTGAAATCGTTGTACAGTAACATAGTTTAATTGTACATTATTGATAAAGATTTCCATGGAGGCGAATTTCCATTATGCAAATTCTTGTATGGACGTCGGCGCTGAGTTTTGTTTGCTAGTTGACAGTTGTAGAATGTTTTCATTTGGTGCTTGCTTCTTGCATTCGGCCACGCTGCAGCATTGTTTTGTCCCTCTGAGTCTTGCGTTCTATTTCAAAATATGGCTAAATGGTTGCGAACGCTGCTGCTGATCGAGATTCGAGGTTCTGGGTTCGATTCCCGGGTCGGCTACTTAACGGATTTTTCTAAGTTGAATGCCAAAAATATAAAGAAGAATCAATTTGTATTTGTTATATAAAATTTACCTCTAGATAAATGAAGAAGTTTCAGTTTATTAGTGTGCACGTTGAGAGCTACCTTACAATTGTATTCTGTCACTCTCCTATTTGTTCCAAAATTTAATGAAACTATTCTATGACAAATTCTATAATTCCATATATCATCATTATCAGCCTACTCCCGTCCACTGCTAGATATAAGCCTCTCCAATGGCACGCCACCGAGCTCGATCTACAGCTCTTCGCATCCAACCACTGCCAGCCACTTTTTGTATATCGTCACTCCACCTAGCTGGAGGGCTTGGCAAGCTGAAGTGGCAGTGGGCTGGTCACATCTGTCGCAGAACCGATAGCCGCTGGAGCAGACGTGTTCCGGAGTGGACCCCGACCTGGGAGACGTAGCGTAGGGCGTAGGTGGTTGGATGCGAAGAGCTGTAGATCGAGCTCGGTGGCGTGCCATTGGAGAGGCCTATAACTAGCAGTGGACGGGAGTAGGCTGATGATGATGAATAATTTGTATATATATAATAGAATATAGAAGTGTAGCTAGTATGTTAATGTTAGAAAAGCAAGTTGCTTCATGCAATTTGCTTAAAAACAAGCTATGTACTTGCATAATGGAAACGAGTCTCAAATGTTCGTCGTCACTTAAACTACTTAATAAACTGATTCCTGGAATGTATTTATGTTTTTTTTTTTATTTAAGCTGAAATTTTGTTTCTTTTATTACTTTCAGTGTTTCAGATCTTTATATTTATTTGAGCGTATAACATTACATACAAATTGTTTATAATGTGATTGTGTTCATATTTGTAGAAATTATTGGAACGATTCGATTTGCAGATTAGATTTTCTGTTTGTTAATTATTGTGAAGTGTGTATGAGAAAAAATGCACATTGATTGGATTAAGAACTCATAGGAGTTGACGTTTTACTGGCAGTCGAGTAGACAGATAAAATTCAAAAGACATCGCCTAGTTATTAAAAATATAGGCAAGTATTTTGATAAACAATTTATGGTACACTGCGTAAAACCTGGTAAATTGCGGTTATTTTTTTTATTTTTGGCACTGATTTAACATTTACAATATGTTTTATCAAACATGCACAGTTCCATGATGATAAAAATCAAACTTTTATTATGTAAATGCTTATATAAAATTTACTGGAAGCTTTCATCCGACAGATTCGATTGTAACTACCGCCAATATATAAAAGTATCTTGCAGATAATGATGACTCCAGTACAAGACGTTAGAATTAACGAAGATGCTATGTGATTAGTGTTTACTTGCACGAGATGCTTATGGATTTTTTTTGGGTTGCCGGATACTTTTTTGCCGCTTAAGTGTTTAATTTGCAATTATTGCCCATCGATTGTTTTCTGTTATTATTTTCATTTGTCTTCTGTTTCGTTTGCAAACTAAATTCTTAAAATACTTTGTATTCATTTGACGTTGCAGTTATTTTGATATTAGTGCAACAATGTCCGTATACGTGATATTGATAAAAGAAACACTCCATAAGTTATCATTTAAAATTTTTACTCGTAAGCTATCTGTAACTTCACTGAGACTTGAGCGGAAGGTGATTTAAAATTAACACAAGCCAATGTATTTCACAGATGGATATTGAGGGAAGGTATTTGGAGCAAATCGCAGCGGTACGTATTTCGTTGTGAAAGTAAAGCAAATAAAAATATCTACACAATAGAGTTGTTCCAACATTTCTAAAACATTAATTCCATTTCGCAGAAGGCACAGGCTGGCGTTGAATTTCCTATCACATACGAGAACAAGGTATGTGTTAATATATCTAATGTACATTTTCCATTATCAATTATACCTAATATTGTTGTGATATTTTTATACGGTAATATAAAACTATTAATAAAAATTACAGGTCATTACTAACAACTAATGTTTTATTGCAGAACAGACAGCAGAACAAACCCGTCGTCACCTACGAGAAGGTACATTTTATACTTTTTCCTCCACATATAGGCTTTTATAGATTCGTTTCAAAAAGCTTGTTATAGTCATTAGAAAATGAGAAAAGTATTCAATATTAAAGACTTGGCGCGTTGCTCGTTTATAAAATGTAACGAAATATTATTTAAAAGAGAATAATGACTTATTTTGAACATTTCGCCATTAAAAAAGTAGGCATCAAAATCTTTAGACGTCTCTACGCAACTTTTTACCGTTAGTCGCGGTCAATTAAGTAATTTTTTGTTACCAATTAAGTTACAAGTTAAGTTTCCCGCCTATTATATTATTACCAAAAGACCGTATATAAATTATATTTGTTTGGGGTGTTTTTTTGTTAAATGTGTTTGTCTTTATCCGTATTTCTCAAATGAAACATGAACGTCATGATTAAATAATCTTTATCGTTTCAGAATCAAGAAATCATTGACACCTTACCTGTCATATATGAGGACAAGGTAAAGTGATTTTACCTTTTTAACAGTTGACATATTTTTTAACTTCGGTTGCACTTTTATGCGGTTGGAGCCAGAGTGGGCCAGGATTCGATGACAAGAATTTCGGTGACACAAAAAAAAATTCTGTACTAATTTTGCATACATGCATTCGTTCTAATGTGCCATAATATCAGAGGCTGCGATTGTCATACGCGGTCTAAATATTTCTAAATATTTGATAAAAGGTCAATTGCGATGCAAGTATTGGCTGTACTCAATAAGTATGTTTTTACAGATCAGAGAAAATGAAATGTCAACTGAGAAATTATTCGAACCTTCCCTTGAGGCGGCATTAGCGGATCTGCCAAATGACAGTCTTCTGACTTTAGTGACGATCATAGCGGTAAATAGTTGCATATTTTTCTATAATCCTGTTATTATATTAGATAAAGACTATTGTATTCATGGACGTCTCTGTGACCCTTTTCAAATAATTCAGAAAATATATACAGAGGCTGAAATAAAATATATACTTTGGGTGATTTCTTAATTATAATGATTTCTTAAATTATGTTCAATGGCAAAGCTAATATATTGATGGTTATTTACTGGTGATTATTTGTTAATTTTACAAGAAACATGTAATATAACAGGTTGGACCTAAAGTATTATATGAAACGAAAGGTCTTACAAAGTAACATATTATACTCATTAAATTCAACAAATATCATTTTCATGTCGAGCCTAATCATGTCCGTGTTATAACATTTAAGTTTGTACCAGTGTATGTGTTTCAATGTAGACATTTATATCGTTGTTTTCAGGATGAAGACGCTGTAACTCTGCCTATCAGCTACAACCAGGAGGTACTCTTTCAAATGATTAGTGATATACAATCACCGTCTTACTTTATCATAGAATTGTCTAGGCTGAACTTCCTATATCAACCGCTAAATATATTTTTAATCTAAACCTATAAACATAGTGGCAATTCCCTAAGAGACAGATTGTTAATTACATACTAAAAATATGCCCCGAATATGTTAACTGATGAATGCAATAGCGTTCAGTTTTGTTGTCTATTATTATCTTTCTAACCAAACGTAAACACTTCTCATATGACAAATTTTCTGTTACATTTTAAAACTCGTATAATTTATCTGTTGTTTACTATTTTAATGAGCAACTGTTTGTATTTTAGGAGACCGACATACCAGAGATACCGGAGGAAGGCGAAAACATTACTTACATTGAACAGGTGAATAGATTTTACTATGATTTTACCAAAACCTAGTAGTTATTTCGTAGAGAAATGAGTACGCGTCATATAATTAATTTATTATATTATTTTATATTTTCTATAGCACCTAAATAGTTATTAGTTACTTTTCAATATTAGCGTTTTCGTTTGCCTGCTTCGCTGCCCGAATTGTCACAAGCGCGATTGTTTGTCCAGAGGTCCTGGGTTCGATTTTTCGCGTCGGGTAACGTTGGATTTTCTTACTTTAGATAACGAGTAGTCAGCTCGGCGTCTGCCTTTGGCCCGTTGTATGGCAATACGATTACTTCCTATTACATGGGCCGATAATATAACAGGTTAAAGAAACGTGGACGTGTTACAGCCCCCTGCCTACCAGCTCGTGAATACAGGTGCGATATTATGTTATCTTTTTCAGAATCCCGACGGGTCCATTGACGACGAAGACGTCTACGGCGATAGGATTGTTCTGCAACTCGTTTAAACGAGCAACTCGGTGGAAAACAACAGACCTGATTCACTGTACCCTTAATGCGTAAAACGATCCATTTTTATTTACCATACGATTGATTTACAAAGTCACATTTACCAAGTACCTATTTGTGTACATACATAATGTCCTCGTACGTACTTAACAACTGGTTTACCACTCGAATGGTTAACAACTGGGGTGGCAGCGGGTGTACCTTCTAGTAGTTAACCAACGGTTAACGATTAGTTAACATTCCCAGTGGTTAACCAATTGTCTGGATGTAACGCACAAGTCGGCGAGATTTAGTATTGGGGTTGTCACACACGGCGCTATGAAATATATTATTATAGCGAGACATCGCCAGTGAAGTTTACGGGAGAGCTGAGTATCAGTGTCAAAGTATATCTTAGTTATGCGGTGTGACTGAGAAAAGTACGGCGTTATTTGCAAGCTAACTGCTGATTGATTAAATGAATGTGCGTCGTCGTTATTCGTCAAATGACATCAAAAAGTTGAAATCGCCAAAAAATCTTACACAACGTCAAAACTTCACTGACGATAATACGTTATATTAATATATATTTTCTGACAACCATACACGAAGCTATAATATATAGCAAAACATATATATCGGTATAGCAAGACATCTCGGTATAGCAAGACGTATTGGTGCGATCGTAGTGATCGCAAAGCTATATATTATCGAAATCGTCTGTGGTAGTTAGCTGCAATATATATTATGACATAGTATATTATAGCTCCGTCCGTGACGACTTTTAAGCGAACCATTAGCTATATAGGCATGTCTAGCTAAGTTTTAATAACATATTATGATATATTTTGAACGACGTTCGACGTAAAAATATCGATGTTCTATTCTATGATATACGTAATTATTTCACTCGAATCATGTTCTGTAATGCAAACGACAGTTTACATACAAATATTCGTGCAAACGCTTAGTAGGGTATCGTAAGTGATATTAAGTTTTTTTTTTTAATTGATTAGCGCACGTTGTAAACGAATCTTTCTCAGTGTCGTGTCGAATTACGCACTAAAGCATCGGGCTTTCTAAGATTATCTGGATGGTGTACATTATGTCATTTGAAATAGTCATGTAATTTGTTTCACTGCGACTGCGGTCAATATTCGTCATCATTAATATGAATGTATTTGTTTTACTTTAATTTGTATTATGCTTAATGTAGTGTATGCGGTATCGTAATTAATTTACGTGCTATCCCATTTGGTATAGGTTGCTTATGTTTATAACGTACGGTCCAATGTGTCAGTACGGTCGGATCGAGAAGGTGGGGTTTTCATAATATATTCCCTCGCTGCCGTAGAATTAGAACTGATATGAATGCATCGCGTTATCCATTGCCAGTGAAACTGGATCCAGCTACTCGGTTTACTGTAAAAAATGTTTTCTTGCCTATCTAGCATTCAGAAGAATCTTCTCGATTGGACTAGTAGTGTATGTGTACATTAATTTTAATATAAATGTAGGGTTAATAGAATTTTACTTATTAAAAGTTAACGTGTAGCTCGATGTGACAGTACAAGTAATTATTAAACAGGAATGTGAGAATGTGAGTTCTTGTGTGAATGGTGCGTTACCGAACATAATCGTCACCGTGTGCGAACAGCTGTCCTAAGATGAGAGTGCCATCGGTTCAACGTTTGTAATGAAAGGGATACGAAGGTCACACATCGGTTGTCTAACGGCGCGGTGAAGCGTGCGCGCTGTTAATAGATCTGACACGTAACAATGCGTCATTTAGATAAAATATTTTTTTTTCATTACATTTAGTCATGAATCCACTCTGATAATTCGTATCCTCGTGGGAAAAATTGTTCGGGACCTACTGGGTTACATATACGATATGTGGCTCAAACAACTTTCTGTTTACATTTTGTTACAATACAATAACAATGATGCAAATGCATGATTTAAGAATGATTGTAATCTTGATGTTGTATTTAGACAGGAGACGTTTAATGCTCGACAGATGTTGCATGTGGAATCGTTAACCAAATCGATAGTATTATTAATTGGATTATGTAAGTTCATGTCTAGTACTTGACATAATGAATAAATATATTCGGTGTTTAGTTATGTATGTAAGATAGTATTGTCATCCATTATAAAAAAGTAACAAGTAGAATATCCAATATTAATTTGTAGCTAAAGTCAGGGCAAGAAAAGGCACAGCAACGCCATCTTTGTAACGCAAAATATTTTAAACGCCTATGAACTGTATACACGTACTCATCATATGGACTAGATTCGATAAATGATCATCTAATTTATATGTCTAATATACGTATAGTAATATGACTTATTCAAATGTTAATTAGAGTTAGTAAATAGAGATATCCTCCAACGAATTTGAAAAAAAATATATAAAATAATTTTATATTTTTAAGTAACCATTAAAATACTTATTATATTTCAATTTTCAAAATGTCAATAGTGCCGTTTACTTTCTTTATCGATGATATACGACTAATGGTATTCTTGAATTTTTGATGCTCTATTTAATACTTAGTTTATTTCGCAAAAGTCATATTAGTGTTAATTTTTTTTATAATTTTTGTTTGTTAGGGACCAAGTCCGTGTTTAAAATATTTTACATTTTTAAACGTTTCATCGATAGTTTTGGACACTTGTAACAAATTAATGTTTCGTAATAAATTAATTAATTTATGCTACTGACAAAATTGCATAGATCGCTGACAAATTATTGAATAAAATATTACAATCCATTTTATTGAAGCTGAAGCCTATAGAAATCTGGCCGCAAATAATATTCGATATCCTACTCACTGATCTGACACTAGTTACGGTTAATGATAATCACTTAAGTGATAATTTTATTTATTCTATTTATTATCATTACTCTACATTTAGATCTATACGTTTTTCGGTTAGGGCGCCTGGATGATGTCTTATTATTTATAAACCTTCAATGTAAATGTTGTGCTGTCCGTAAAATGGTCAGTATTTTTTTTAAGTAATTAGGTGTTGATGTTAATAATTAAGTCTTAAATATTTGTACGAATTTCCATTTATTTTGGTGCACTCGAACATGATTACGTAAACTTGCACTTTACCACCCATACTGTTTTACAATAATACACTAGTACGGCGAATAATCGTTATTTGATGTAAAAACATCGCACAAATAATTTGAAATTAAAAATAGGTAAAAGTTGATTAAACAATACCATATTTTACGCACTGCGGCCACTTTCATGGGACGACCAATAAATGTGAAGGTCGTCATCGATAATGACGGATTACGTTGCACTGGTATTGTCCTCGATATGATTTCCCTAACAATATTAAGATATAAAATGTAGGTATAGGATAAGATTCAAATCACTAGATTCTAATCATTCACCTTTAATATTAATTTGGTTTCAACTTTTTAGAAATAAATCCATTTAGTGCATCATATTCATTTATAGAATAATATGTGTATAGAAAATATCTTATCCGACCGCATAAGTAACCATTGGGATGCAATCACATTGACCGCACGTACAGATGTACATATATATGTACAATTTACGATGATACCGATGATGGCGACTTTGTTTAGAGTGGAGAGCGAAACAGTGGGAAACATAACGATAATTTGATTAGCAAACTGTTGGTGCAGTACATAATTATGTCCTGATGCCGATTTAAAGGAGCTAATATAAATTAGCTGAGTTAAATTTTCATTAGCTTAGTTCACTTTGAATTAGCTGATTCAACTTTGAATTAGCTGATTTAACTTTGAATTAGCTGATTTAACTTTGAATTAGCCGATTTAAACATATAAGGTACTTAATTTATATAAAATCATATTGCAGCGTTATTGAGTATAACTAATTCGTAATATAATAACTGCACGCACAATATATGTTATTCCTAGTTAGTGCTTGACCAATTACAGAAACGTGTGTTGCGTTCACGTACTCGTACATAGACAAATCTTTCCCACCACTGCTTCTCTCGAGCTCTTGTATATTATTTTAGTAGATATTTAACTTTCCTTCTTTCCTCTTTCTTTACCTTAAAATGCAATTTACCACTTTAAATAGTAACACAAAATCCGAATTACTATTTGTGCTAATTTGAAATGTTCCGTAAATATTTATTTCCCTCTTAATGTACCTATACGACGATAGATTATAATAATTAACCCATCCCTTTTTTATTGCCTCCTGCAGATGTTGATCATCCCTCGGGTCCTTAACGAAGTGTATGAACACCGGGCTATTGATTGCATCTTAATTTATTCTCAAGTAAATAAACAGTATTAGCCTATTTAAAGCTTTCAATGTGACGGCATCTAAATTTTTATTCATGTCATTTAATAATAAACTTGATGTATTCGTAATCGTGTAACATATAGCTCCATAAGTCTGTTCGTATATCGTAATTTTTCCTGCACTCCAATAGAATAGAAATAGGTGGGCATCTTGGAAGGGTTGTATGAGTTTGAAGTAGGTATACCTAAATCTTTTTTGTGTTGTAGAATTTTGTCTCCAACTAAAACTTATTTGTTATCAGTGACCTTCGGAGGACTTCAATCCTTTACGAGCTACGACAAGCTACAGATATAACATCAATAGATATTTTAACAGCCATCCAAGGTGCTGACTGCCTGTTTCGTTCCCTTGAAACAACAACGCAATCTAAACTGCCACATAACACAAGTATGTCTATAGCACTTGCACACGAGTAGGGACCTTGGATTTACAGGATACTAATTGATTCAATTTTCAGTTATAACTCGCCATAATAAATGTATTATGGTGAATATTCCTTTAGTTTAATATTAAATTTTGTGAAAAAATGAAAAATGAATACCTTACAAAATCTTATTAAAGAAATGTATTCCAAGTTGTTGTTAGTTTACAATTTATCTTTAGATTGATAAAAATCATGTATCTTAATATATGTTGTCAGTGAATAAATAAATTCGTGTCATTTTTTGTTTTATTAAAATACTTCACTTACCTCTACCTATTTTAAACATATAGTAAGAAGATACTATTATAAATTATAAAATTTTTGTTGATTACATCAGGTAATTAAATATAAAAGTTTATAAGTGACTGAAATATATGTAGATTTCCAAATAGGTAATCAAGTAACGCCCACCTGTTTTATGGTACCCAGTGAACGGTGGGCTAAAAAACAGCGCCTCTTTATACGATTCCCATATCTCTCTTATCTCTTTATACCTTTAAACGAGCAATTCTTGTATATAGGTATACATACATTTTTATGGAAATTTAGAACTTATTAAAATAAAACAATTTATCGACAATAATTAATTATGATTGTATTTCATTTAAGTCTTTACAATTAATATCAATGCAATTTAACTTAAGTCAGCCAACCCGCACTTTGTCAGCGTGGCAGACTATGGCCTTAAACCTCTCAATATGAAAGGAGACCCATATTCCAACAGTGGAATGACGAATGGGTCCATTATTATTTATAATTAATTTAACTTTAATTCACTCATTAACATATTAATGGTACTTCTATTAATTTACTTTAACGAACGAAATTATTAAGACAAAATCGGACGGTAATCGGGTAGAGTAACGCCTTATATTTTATCGGTACGTCGCGGAGGTCAACAGAGGTGACCTTTACGAGCGTGCGGTCGTAGAGCAACTGGGCATCGTCTTTTTTTTTGCGCCCAGACAAGTTGGAAAAGGGCAACCCTCCGTGCGGGAGGGAGGTGGCGAATGCTCATGCATGCCACTGCGACCGGTCGCAGTGGGTATGTGGGACTCACGAGAAAGAGCCCTACGTGCCTTACCCACTAAACACCACCTAGGGGTTGGCTTTGACCTTGAGGGTCTCGAAGCCTTCATCGGATGCACCCTCGTCTTGGGTGGACGAGGGGGTGTTAGCGGGGCTCCCTAGGGAGCTTCCACGTGGTTATTAACACTGACGTGTTGAAGAGGGTTGGGGGTAGTATCATCAGAGTGATGAACACCGTCCGGGGGAGCTTATTCATCTGACTGATTCTGGGCCGCCAGGAGGCTTTTCATGTCAGACGAAAGTTTGTTTGGGGGATCGGTGAGGACATTCCTTGGCCGACGGACTTGTGTGATGGACCTCGTCTCTGGTGCCGCTTCTTTAAATAGTCTCAGCACTGGTCGACGCCATCTTGTCAGTTGTAGGTGGCGGCGCCACTAACAATATATATTGTTAGAAGCGTAATAATTATTAAAATTAAAACAGTTAGCAAATCTGCACTTCTATGATTAATTATTATTACACCACTCGAAGATAATTACGATCGTTTACAGAAAAAGCAAAACTGGCTCATGAATCTCAGCGACAGAACTCCACACGCACCAGAGATCAACCGAAAAGAGGCCCATTACTGGTTGTGTGGTCTCTTATATGGGGATATCATCACCCGGTCTTCAAATGATATTTCATTACCTTCATAAGCCGTGCACCGAGCTATGATCACGTGGTCACTTCTTGATCTCGCCACCTCTGACGTCACTAAGACCACGCCGACTCTCCTGACCGTTTCTGTCTTATAGGTACCGTTGGTACCTAACAATATATGTAATTGGAATCTCGGAAACGGCTCCAACGATTTCCATTTGGTACGCAGGGGGTTTTATGTTTGGGTCGCCAGGAACTCATTCAGGTTACAGGTATTATCAGGAAGAAATAAAACAGCTTAAAAATAAGTGCATGACTATATTATTTATCGATAAGTAGCATGTATATGAAAGAAAGGTTGTGACACATGAGGGGCACGGGCTAATCGTTTATTTGTAACTACTCTACTAGAAGGCCACTCAGGTACCGCTACTTTAACTTAAAACTTTATATAGAATAACAATTGCAAGAGGTTAGCTTCAGGAAAAGGATAATAATCAGAGATATATTGTTGAATAGGACTGTATAAGCATTACTACTTCTTCGGGTTGATCAGTCCAGTTAGTATTAATTGCTAATAAGAGTAGCTTAGTTCTACAGAACTAATATTAATTATACTAATAGTGTGGGACTATTCATATATATTCAAGTTTATATGCAGTTAGTATTATTTTCTGACCTATTGGAAGTTACCGACGTCTAGACCTATAGAGAGGCCTATGTCCAGCACTGGACGATGACAGGCTGATAGTGGGTGTGTGTGACCTATAGACACATTTCTGAGGTTCAAAATTATCGCGTAGTATAAACGGTAGAATTAGCATCAACATAAGCAGATAGTATAAGCAACTAACAATTTTTAGACAAATACAAAATGCTCGAAGAACATCTATTTTTACTGTACAAAAATAAAAGAAAAAAGATAACTTAATCAAATATTATAGGGAAATTTACAATATTTCTTGAAAACGCATATTGATTGCTCCCTACTAATATAATTATTATATCGCCACTCCAGGTGCCCCTCTATGTGTGTTCTTATATAAATAATTATCCTAATTTAAACTGTTTTCGCTTATACAGTTTTGGTTTTCTAATTAATAATCATATTTTCACTTATGCCTAATTTATTCCCAATACCATCAAACCGACAGCGCCATAAAATCATCCATTTCATATGGCACGTCATTTCGGGTCATGACATTGGTTTTTAATCTATTTTATATTAATTTCTTAGGTATGTAAATGAGCCATCAATGACTATCGAAATGGCCGGAACGCTTAACATAATAATCGAGAATGCTTTGTTTCAAAAAAATCACCCCCAGTTTACATTTGTGTGACTGTGTATAAAAGTAACACTTTCCATTCGTTGTTTTGGACTTTCATTACAGCTTGTAAACATAATAAAAAAAAAAATCGACCCATTTGTCATTCCACTATCGGAATATGGGTCATGGGGTTAAGGCCGTAGTCTGCCACGCTGGCCAAGTGCGGGTTGGCAGACTACACACACCTCAGATTTTTTTTTTATTTTTTTAATTTTTTTTTTAATTATTTTTATTTTTTTATTTATTTATTTTTTATATATATATTTTTTTTTTGGATACGTTTTAAAGTAAATAGTAGTAAAATAATTGTAAATACACAAAAATACGCGGCTATCCAAACATGACCTACATACATGAAGTCCTACTGACTATTATCCGTTATCAATGAACAATACAAAATAATAATATTGGCATGACGGCAATTCTAGTCGTAGGTGTATACTATTTTGTAGATATTTCTGTAATAGAGATATTTTATTGTCAAATAACAGGAAACTCCGTAGTTAATTAAAATTTTATCCAGGCCACTATGTGTTCGATCGAAATGTTATGTATTTATGAGATACTCAGTTATTCGTCGTTCTGATTAAGTATAACAGTGGTGAGCGGCGCTCGCTTATATCTTGAGGTTGTAGTGCAGGCTGAGGTGCACGCTGACGAGCGCGCCCGCGGCGCTGCTGTCGGGAAGCGTGCTCGCCACGTAAGCTTCGCGCGCGCGCAGGCGGTGCACCAGCGGATGCCAGGCGCCGTAGTTCAGCTCCGTCAGCTGTACCGCCTTCTTTAGGATCTTGTGCGTCTCCAGGCACCAGTCCCTGGCAAATTGCATCCCTTTATTTATGTCCCACAAATAATATAATATACCTACGTTTTTTAATCAAAACAATTTTCAACGATCTCTTCTGTACCTGTAGTCTGGATTTTGAGGAGAACTAAACATTCTCTCAAGCATTATGTCAGATAGCTTTCTCATTTCGATCGCGACCTGAAAATATTAAACAACCGGACTTATAATAATTATTATTTTAAATTTATAATAAATAAATTACATCATTAATAAGTTCAAGAATCTATAATTACACAATACTTTTTTGAAATTTCTAATGTACTCTTTTCTTTTCATAGTCAAAATAACAATACAAAAAGTATTATTTAATAATTGTGAATTTACATATCAAGTTTGTGCAATACATACCTGGATACTAAAGGAACCAAATTGATATTCGATACTCTGTACATTTTGCTTTATAAGCTCCACGCTTTTGCTGAATTCGCCTGTCAAATAATTCGGTTAACCTTAGTACACTTTTGTGTATAAAAACATCAATATTCTATATGCTTTAGACTCTGATGACCAGATCCACATCAAAGTAATAAATGGCCTTAGTAGCATTAGTTTATTTCTGGTCGCAACGGATCATTAATTATACTAATATGGATCTTAAAGGCGAAAACAAATGGTCACCGGAGTTCGCGTAGACGCGCGCGAGCGTGTCAGCGGCTTCGCGCAGCCCCTTGTGGTGGCGGTGCCACACCTGCTGCTTGAGGCGCAGCGCCGCCAGCAGCTTGTCCACGCGCTGCGCCGGGGTCGTCGCGCGCTCCGCTGCAACACGCACACGCCCCGCACCCCGACTTTAGAACTAGTTACGTAACTCAGAGTTCTTTACAATTACACTCAACTTTCTCATACCACAATATGCTAATCAATCAAAATTATGCACTTTAATTTCGAGCGCTATTCTAACATTTGCCACTGATCCTCGTCTGCTAAATGGGTATTATTTTTTATAATAATAAGACGGTATTGGGGAACATAAAGTAAGACCAAAGCTAAGTTTACCTTGCAGCTCTAGCTCTTCAGCCCGATCGATAGTGGCGAGCGCCCGCTCCAAGTGGAAATTAGCCGGACACTGCTGGCATTGCGCGCGTTTGCGTTGCCACAGAACCGGCCCCTTGCAGGACTGGCACGTGTACGCGGAGAACAGCAACTGCAACAGCAAAAGGCGCGCGTGAGGTGGGCGACAGGGCGCACGGATGAGAGGCGCGGCGGGGGCGGCGGGGCGGCGCGCTCACCGCGAAGTCGCGCCGATCGCCGTCGGAACAGGCGGAGCAGGCGCACGTGAACATGTACTGCTCGCGAAGCTGCGCGCGGCGCTCGGCGGCGGGCTGGCGCGCGCGCTGCGGTCCGTAGCAGTTCAGCACCTCGGCGCCCGCCTCCAGCTCGCGCGAGCACCGGATTATCAGGCGGTTTTTGTAGAACCTGGAAACACTCATCATACATTAAAGCGACAGAGATTAAGCGTAGACCATGCGTTAATAAGTACTTTTGCAAAACTATCCAAATTAAGAAAGCGAGCAAGATAACCAAACAAAACCGACACCAATTTCATAATCGTACCACACTGACATAAGCACAAAAAGATGTGTAACTTACACGTTGATAATGTTAGGTTCACACGAGTGATTCAACATGGCCGCCGATGGATAAATTGCTGTGGCTCTACGCACCTCCTTTATAGATATCGTTCGTCCTATGATGAACAAAAAATCCTTTCTGAATAGTCCGCGCAATTTTCGTAAAAAAGGGTGCAAAGTTTTTGCTTCACGTATTAATATATAGTAAACCATTTATTATCCAAGTCCCCATTGTAATGTCAGACATGAGGCAGATGGTTGTCAATAAGTAGCACATAGGGAAGATTTATATAAACGTAGACTTTGACATTAGAACCTAGACAACGCTCAAACTGATTTTTCTATGATTTACGATAGAATTTCGATCGCTTCTGGGCCGTTACTAATTATAAAAGCGTAAACATATCTAATTGTTCACCGTACATATCCCGTTAACGCTACGTTTGACGCTGCGCGAAATGCGCTGCCCCGCCCCTAACCGCCTACCGTACCCCTTAGTCATCCTCGTAGTATTGTTAGCAACGTTATCATAAGCGTGCTATTATTATTTGATATTTAATGTAAGACAAATTATCTCTTTGTAGCATAGCTATTAGCTACGCGTAAAGCAACTACAATAATTCCCGCAATATGGTGTTAAACGTCATGACTTGTGACAATAAAAAAAAACAAATATCAATATTATTTTATCATACATGTTATACATCATTGTATGAAAATGTTATACCTGGTATTAAAATGACGAACATTATTTAGTGATTAAATATATTTTATGTACTATGACTAGTTATATTTAATTTCACCGACATTTATTCCATAATGATAATAAAAACACAAATAAATAAAAATACTTTTTTTAAATATTAATCTATCTCTTTAAATACTTCACATGCACAGCGGCAAATTAAGCGCGAACGGGTAATAGCATAATTTATTGGTCTTAACCGAGTTCTCTTAAAAGATACCATACACGACTGTTCCTATTTCAAAACTTCTAACGATCAGTTTTTCAGACAGCCTGAAAAATATTTGAAGCTAGCTATAATCGTTAGTTATAGTTATTCATTACTATATAATAATACTAAATGGTGTTCCGATTGTCTTAAACACTTTCGATACGCACATTATCAAGTAACCCTCGCGAAAGTTAGTTTTGCTGATAGAGCGGCCTCCAAGTGCTTTCTACTGCTGCACCAGATGCACAATAGAATCGTGTGAAGAATGTAACTACACACTGTAATATGACAATAGGAATTAATGTACCATTTTCGCAACCATCAGGTTCGACCTCGACGAAAGCCGTCGTCGCGTGTCCGTTGCACACGAGCTGGCCGAGCGCTCGCAGCATCAGCGCGGCCGCGAACAGGCGCAGCTGGAAGGCGTCCAGAACGAACGGCAGCCGCGTGGGCAGGAACTCGAAGAACGACGTATACTGTTCCAGGTACAGCGTCAGCATGCTCGCCGTCTGCAACACGCCACGGCGACATGCGAGCGACTACACGCCGGGCTCACCGCTAGAGCAGCGCGTGGCGACCTCGAGCGCCCCGCCTCAGTCTCCCTGAGGGGGGGGCAAAAGCACTATTATGCAAAGTAAACATTCTACTAATATTGTAGCTAAAAACCGTTACCAAAGCGTATTGGATGTAGTCCACGTTGTTCATTTTGTCAAAGTTGGTAACGAGGTTGAACATTCTGTAGAAGGGCGGTGCGTCCGCTTTGTATATCTGTATGTTGTCAACGGACGAGTAACTTTGGAAGACGTCGGCCGCCGTAGCGGGCTGGGACACGTGGCGGGGCAAGGCTGGGAATCCCTCGTCGGCAGTTAATAGTAACACCCTGTAAAAAGTGTAGGAAAGGGCATGGGTATCAAGTATGTGCGTTATCAAAACTAAGCAACGGACGTTCATCTATTTGCGTTTCAATATACATAGAATTCTGTGAATATTTATACAGTTTTATTAAAATTAAACTAAATCTGTCGTTTATGATACGACATACTGTAACGGTATTTTAGTATATTCATACTCCGATTTGCTAATCTATCCTTCCGTACGCCCGTAGAAGGGCTCTTTCTGATTCGTTCCATGGGTAAGGGCTCGTTTTTGTACGCGCGTATAGGCGCCATCGGCCTGCGAACCTTCCACTCGCACATCACGAGGCTGAGGCAGTCAGGCGTAAACACGTTTACAAAAACACACCAAAGAGGGTAAGTGCTCGTTACTTTTATTGAAGGGTGAAATATATGTAATGCTGGTGTAAACACGTATACCAAAACCAGCGTAAGCACGCCAAAAATACGCCAATCTGAAAGAGTCCTTACACGGTATAATACGAACACTAGGCAACGTGTCAAAAACTCTTAGCACGTCTATGTGCATTGACTGGATCACCTTGAGCCATGGGGTAACGACGACGACGGCCTGGGACGGCTTAGCTCTTAGGAGGTGGGGCCCACGACGTCGTTTTGCAGCGTTCAGTAGCGGGTTTCGTTAACGCGTCGCTGCTTTTCTACTTTTGAACTTTAGTTGCAATTTGCAGCGCATGACAGAGGCCTTTCAGTATCGATTCAGAAACGCTTCTGCATCACTTCTAACACGAGACTGTTTCGAGAGAAAACGGCTCAAAGAGCGCGCGAGACCATTGCGGCTTTGAAAGCACAGTACTGATGCTCCATCGCGACAGTAGCGATACAAATGCGTACGAGCGACACCTTCACTGTTATATATTGCGTTCGTTTCGCTACAGAATCTCTGCAATAAGTCGCCGTGAGCGAACTTTTTTAGCTTCCACAAATGGTTGTAGCGCTATTCTCAACACCTAGCCTGTCCGCATTCGTTCACTTCCACTGTTCGTGCAACAAGTTGCCACAATTGTGATGATCAAATTTATAGAAAAGGGAAGAGAGGGGAAGAGATGAGATTAATGAAGCTTTAAGTTACATGTTACGGGGAGCGTCAGAGCAATTTTGTTACATGCAAAATAATAGCAATGCTCCGCGATCGAATTATCAAACTTCATCATGTGTTCAACCAAGCTGCAAAAAGCCACATAACCATAAGGACTTCAAGCGTGGGGAGAAAGTCTGATACAGGGACAAATCCATAAAAGGAGAACAAGCAGGTGCAGAGGTATACACTTAATCACAATAACATGGAAGTAAAAAATTAACATTTATAGATGCCTGTACCTCTGACAAAGTCAATGAAAACCTGGGCCGGAGTTACCAGTGAGTATGTAATGATCCTGGTGGACAATAAGGCAGCGCTGCTGGACTAAAGCCGATGAAGTTAATTGTAACTTAATATTAGAGTACGCAATAAATTTAAACTTGAAAACTGTCATCTTCGGTTGGCTATCTGGAGCCAAAACACGAAGTCACATGTCACATATATGCTGGCACGAGTTCGGATATAAAGCACTGATCATTGGGCAAATCTCTTCCTAAACAACGCGAGCCTATTTGTACATAGAAAAAAAAAAAAAAAGAAAAATTGCAGTCGTGGGCTTAATCTCTTTACCGTTACCAAATGTTCTCTTTTGCTCTTTCTAAGTATCACTTAGGCCTTACTTCACCCAATTTCAATTTATTAATAATCATATCTTAACGTGTTACTTATTATATTTCTAAGTTCTAATTGATAACATATATAAATCTAAATAAAATCATGAATAAAATACTGCTTAAATATGATCGATGCGTTAGAACTGCAGTAAAGTCGAAATCGTTTGTCAGTCTCAAGCGAAGCTAACCTTAGAGCTAGATGCGCGATGCCGATGGTGGGGAAGAGGTTGCTCTGGGAGCCGACGCACTCCCAGCGGTGGAAGGCGACTTGAGCGCGCGCGGCGCACTGCGGCCCGCAGTACACGCTGCGCGAGCAACTCGTGCAACTGCGCAACACGGCACCGCTTATTGTGGGTCACAGCAGCACAATGGCGCCAGAGCGGAGTAGACACTCACGGCAAGGAGTTGATGTCGTCCTGGCAGCACATCTCGCACACGGCCTCCTCGCACGGCAGTGTTACCCACGCGTACGGCTCCTCAGAGAAGAGCACATCGCCGCGCTTGGTGCTTTCGCGCGTCACCACGAACCGGCCCGCGGCGTCGCTGCGCCTGCAACGAACGCACCTCCACTAGTATTGCGTTTTATGATAGTTTTTTCAAGCAACAATTAAACGTGAAGCGATCTTCACACTTACTGAAGCTCAACAGCAAGAGACGCCGCATTTAAGTTAGGGTTCGTTCCCATAAAACAGTGCGGCAGTACCACTTCCTCTTCTCTGGAAACTTCGCCGTTTAAAGCTTCTAGTTTCTTATTTAAAATCATCATGAGTCTCTCGAATTCCACTAGAACCAGTAATAAATTAATTATATACAATTATCAAACCATATAATATCATTTTATTTTATTTTATAGTTAACAAACTTGACAGAATAGTAATTTACTGCCAAAAATGATTGCACAACCATCAAAGGAAAATATATTTATAGATACTTAATAAAAAAGACAAAATATTATGTAGACTCCTAAAATATTTTAATATTATTATAGGATCAATGCATCAATTATATTCAAAATGCAATTCATTTTAAAAAACATATTGGTGAAGAAAAGCTATCAAATTTACAGGTATCAAAGTTCAAAAGGCATTCGAACCATACAGGTGCAAAAAAGTGAGAATTCATTAAGTTATTAACTTCTGTTATTCAAATATGTTATTGTATAATTGTAAATATTTTAGATAAGCTATATTTTTTAATTACTGTTAGCAGATAATCTATATAACATCAATTACATTCCATTTCTGAACCACCCCTTATAGTTTCACTGTTATATATGTAGATACTTGTATAGTTCACATCTGTGCCTGTGAGAACTTTCAGGTATTCAGGTAGGAGGATACTTGCTCACAATGTTATCCTTTCACTATTAATGTGAGTTAAATATATGCCTGGGTTTTTAACATTAGATTCTTGTACTGGTAGATAAAATTCTAAGCCATGATCAGTAGTTTAACCTACAGCATTATTAGTAAATAATAGGAGTTTTCTTTTATTTTACATTTATGTAGTACAGATAAGTGGAGACTCTTGGCATGTTCTATGGCCTCAGTGAGCGCGTCCGCTGCTTGGGTTGATTGGGTCAGCTCAATGTAGCAGTCAGCTCTCCGTAGAAGAAGCTTGTGGCGTTGATTAACAGGATATCCACTTTCTATGGCCAGGGCGATGTCCGATAAGCAGTCCTAGTTGCAAAATAAAATACCATTAAATATTATATAAATAAAAATTGCTTCTCTATAATCTACCTATATTTATTACATGATTATATTATATTATTATTTTCGGGATGGGCCATCCCGAAAAAAAGCACGTGAGTTAAGCCGGTACATATATAATCATGTGTAGAAATACTCACAAAACATTCAATAGTAAAACTATATTTATTACTTGCTACATACTTAAATTAAGAAATATGTGAATTAAATGGGTATAAACATCATTAAAAATGTGTTTTAAGCTAGATTTCAAAGTAGAAGAACTGTCTTTTAAGTAACCTTGATCTGAAACATCTAGTTGACCATTTGTGTACAAGTAAAAATAAAAACTAATAACCTTATATTTCTTCATCCTTAACAGAGCCGCAGACCGGTTGGCAAGGGCTAAGGGATACATGGGACCATCTTGACGGGCATAAAGAACACTCTGAGTATAGCACATGTAACTATCTTTCACCATATGAGCCCTGAAATTATCATTGCCTCGCTGTCGCCATAGCAAAGATACATTGTCACACTTTGAAGCTATATCTGAATCACACATCTTCGTTCCATATGCAACTTTCATTTGGTGCAACCATTGCATCATGTTATGCCTATAACAAAACATTGTTGAAATTTACATATGTATACACATGTCCTGACAATAATTAACCTGAAGTGGTTTACAATGGTTGTAATACGTATACTTATAAAAAATATATTTTGTAGAACTTTATATGGCTATAGGCCATTTTCTCTATATACGTAAATAAATTGGGAATACCATGTTTTATTTTAATATTCCTATTTTTTAAATATTGCAGTTGTTTGAGGTGTTTTAATATTTTTTGTTATTTCACAATATACCTACTGATAACAAACATCATTTATGAAATAAAATTTTTTGATTGTAGTACTCTAATATAGCAGTAATATAGGTAAGCAAAAATGATATTAATGATCAAAATTTAGCCTCTCATCCAGGGGTGCTGGGTTCAAATCCATGGCATGCACCTCTTTAAAAAAGTGTGTTTCAAATTGAAATATCACTTACAAGGAAACCTGCACATCTTATAATTAATATAAAAAAAATTATAAGATGTGTGAATTCTGCCTACCCACATTTCGCCAATGTAGCAGACTTAACCCTCTCATTGTGAGAGGACACGGATATTCCAACAGCGGAATGAAAAATGGGATAATCCATATACTATGTAATATATACCACAAATATGGATTGTCTACCACATAAGAACAATTTACCATATATGAACTATAATATTTTATATGGATTAGGATACTGTGTATGTTGTTGTGTCTGCTTTAATATGATTGATGTTCAATTAAAGAAATGAAGTAACTATGCAAAATAGTACTATAAAATTGAATCCCAAATGTATGAAAATTCTAAACGGGCCTGTAAATATCATTCGATGGGACAAATATAAAAGAAACTTTGTTCCACATATTTTATGATGGAAATACAGTACAAGTACAACGTACTGTACAAAACAAGTACAGTTATAGATTTTTTAAGACTAATTACTGGGATTTCTACTTTGTCTACTTTAATTTACACAACAATGTCAGAATTAAATGATGCAAACCCAACATGCCTGTAATATAGTACATTTATACAATTAAATGAACACTAAGGTTTCCTTATAAGGTATGCTTTTTCTTCTTAAACTTTAGTTTCTCTACATCGTTCTTCTAATATAGCTTTTAGGTCCACATAAAGTAATAGCATAAAATTACGAATAAACCAATTAATAATGAATTTCCAGTACCTGACTCCTTCATTCCTAATAAAGTATCTCATGGTATCTACTTCAGTCTCGCATGTTCTATCGATATTGTTTTCTTCTGAAGATAACAATAATAACATAATCTCCCATTGCCTCGCGTAATCTTCTGGTAACTTTAAACTGCTGTTCATGGTATTGATGAAAATAATTTATTATAAAAGATTACAACGATTTTTTCCGATTTGTTCGTTGTGAACGTAATCCTGTTTAAGGCAATAGCTACCCTTCGTGTAGGTAATTTATAAATTATTAGTTTTCCTTTCGGAGGTATGTGAATTCTTGCAACTGTTATAAATGTCAAAAGAAACTTAATTCCATGACATGACAGACATTAAACGGAACAGAACTGCAAACAGAACAAAACCTGTTTATAGATAAACAATAAGTAGTAATAATAATACTGTAAAATACGCTACGCTGTAAATAATATAATATGCTAAGTTAAATATTGAATAATACTGTACTGCATTTTTTCTTTAGCATAAATATAGTTAAATATAAATAATTAAATATGAGACTATTATGGTAATTTTATGGCAAGCAATTGTCTGCCCGAGCTTAACACCAACGTAATTTGCTAAATATTTATCTATTGATGTTAAAGGTATCAACGGATTTATTCTCGTGTAAATAATTTATTATATGTATTAAATACAATAACAAAAAAAATGTGTGGATTGGAGTTCCACACACGATGGAAGTGAAACTTCTTGCGGATTAGGTCTATGTGAATAAATTGGGCAAAGATTTAATTGATGTTAGGAAAAAAAATTACTTCTAACCCAATCACGATGGCAATTAATATTACTTAGATCAATAGATATGTAAGCGCTGAAAAGGATATGTGGGCACGCCCTAGCTACTTGATTCAACAACTTATTATACACTAAAACAATTTATTATCACTGGTCGGATAATCGACGGGCTAAATATTATCGCTTACGTTCGCCACACTGACCCTTTATTCCCGATTCGCCGAGCTATCGGACAGTGTTATGCGTGTGGCAACATTCGGCCGCGCGCGCATTCAAATAAGAGTCACTCGTGTCACTGTCGCTTCTCGCTATCACTTATTAATTTGTCGTTTTCTTATTGTGTGTTTTTCGATCTGATCTACTCTATTCATCTTTATACACCTTCTGACTTTCCTACTCTTTCTTGAGTTGAGAGCTATGCTTGTGAATGTTTAATAAACTGTGCGTGTACGCTGGACTTATTATTTGAATCCGCCAACGTACGTAAGCGTATCTCGCCGCATATGCCCTA
>DWME01001483.1:0-24635 GCA_018244795.1 Parelbella ahira ahira
ATAAGCACCCAGCTAGCGGTAGGGAGTATGAGCGAGTAAGTGTCTATGTAGTTAGAAAGTGATAGAGTTTAGTGTAACCAGTGTCCCGCGGATATGGTACGATCAATGTGCGGAAAACATTACCTATACCACTTCGCGAAATCCAACTGATCTACGTGAATTTAAATATCTCAATGTAACGGCAAAGACAAAGTCGTTGTGAAACTTATCGAGACACTTGTTACTCTATTTTATTACAAACTTACACAGATTTCATAGATTTAGAAAATGCAACTATCAGCTTTTAAATCGTTCTAAATAATAGTACCTAATTATTTGAAATAAACTGTTAGGTAACAAGATACTGCACTACCCATAAATTTTTGCCAGTTTTCCGAGCTTTGACAAATAAATTCAATAACAAAAGTAAATATTTACAGGCGGAAATTAAAAAATATCTAGCTTTTTGTACACTAAATACTGGAGTTGTAGCTAGCAACTCAACAAAAAATAACACACACACAAACACAGATTCTCTCCAAATCTGTAAATGAAACAAATGGTAAATACATATCTACCAGTATTTTGCTTGGAATATGGGCCACTGTATAATTGCAAGTTTACGCAAAATTCAATGCACGAATCGCCATTATCGAAAGGAAATTCCCCGTACAAATCGGATTTAATGTGAACTTAGTAAACGGGAGACGAAAAATGTTTCTGCCCGTTCCACGATTTCAAATAACAAATCTGCTTGGCGTTGCGTTCGATAAGCAACAGATGAAATAGTTTTATTTTGAACCTTTTTATTAAATCATCACGCCAGATCCCTTACGGAATAGGAAGAGGGCAAACTGTGCCAAATATTTCAGTCCTAACAGATATGACGTGTCTCTTCTACATTCAACACTATGTCATATCACTCTCTTCATGAACGCTTGAAGTTTCCAGAGACTTCTGATTTCCAACCAGCTAGTACCTGATCCATTTGGTCAGGTACCCTACACAGTCCCTTACAAACCTTTAACATGTAACTTTAGCAAATATTCCTAGCCAGATATTTTTATTATATTCAAACCACAAGATGAGTCCATTATTGTTGCGAGCAAACTCTCATTAATTTATTACGTAATTGCTTTAGAAGTTTCAGGACTGCAGCTGTCACTGTGATTAAGAAACTAGTAAATGACTCTATAAACAGCAGATGGCACTAAAGATCGATATTCTCTGTGAGTCGTCATAGTTATAATGTTGACAAGATTAGTCCTCAGCTTTAATCCAATTTGTTTTAGATTTTTTTGTCTTTATATGATTATTAAAATACACCTTTTATTCTTTCGTCCTGTCAATCGTGATTGTTGACTTATTGTTAGTGTAAATTACAATGAACCAAGTCCCAAGACAGTACAATATGCCAATGTCTACATATGTATAAAATATATCTAAATGTTATTAAATCTATATGAGACGTCTCTAAAGATAATTAATATATGAACGGTTAGTCCAAAAATCATTAAATATTTATACAAAATAACTACACGTAAAAATCTACGTTACCCTTGATATTGTCAGATCCCAACAAATAAATACAATTTTAAGCAAGTATAATATGAAGTTTTTAATCGTATGTATAATTCATAGAATTATATAAATAATTCGCCTGTAATTTGATAGTTCGTGTGAATTACCAGTTCAATTTAGAGAATTAATGTCTTCACGTACATAATTTGTTATAATCAGTGTAGTATTACAATCTAATGAATAGTTAAGAAATTACCTCCAGTAACAACTCAGCAGGGAAGTATTAAGAAAACTAGATGATAATCTAAAAGGTAGGTTATGGAATCCTCAGTCCGATACATGTACTTCCATATATCGAATCTCAGCTGCCTTACTTATTTTAGTCCTAAAGCCTTATATGTTAGGGTCTGATTAGAAATATATCATACACAAACACATAACTACACATGCGTGGATAGTTTAAAAAAAATCTTTCATTTTCAAATTAGTGATTCATAAGACATTCATAAGAATAAAATGCGTATTTCTCATAAATAGGTACACAATATAGTCGTTCAGAAAGATTGCATCACATACATACAGTAAGGATTTATAAGGCCAATGTCGATATAAAAGCAGACATATGCGTGAATACTTTGATTAAAATATGGAACAAATCTACATACCATTTTTTTTTATATTTTGCAAAAGATTTTTGATATTTTGACCATTGCAAGCAATGCAACCTTTACCTATAGTTATTATACATTCGTCATTAAATGTAAAGTTATTGGTTGCATTATGAACAGTCCTGGTAGATAATTAATCATTTCGGGCCGTGTTTACGTAGAATGAAGTTCACTGACATATCGCATGTTAGTAGATTAATCGACCGCTCATGTGTCGGGAAGACGCTCGCTAGATCATCATTTAGTTGAGATCTATTGATGTCAGGTTTACTAGTGTTTAATAGCACAGAAGGTATAGAAGCGACGTCCGCTCTACTGGTATTTATTAGTGCAGAAGGTATAAAAGCGACGCCGACTCTACTAGTGTTTAAGCGCATAGAAAACAAAGTAGTGATTTTGGGTCTACTGGTTTAATTTAGTTTAGTACCCAAAGGGGTGTATGCAGAAAAACACAGTTCTACCATTTTTCATCAGTTATGTTATCCTTCACGATTACCCTAATTATATAACCCTACAGAAGACCCAACATAAATATACTTTTAGTTATATGAAAAGCTTTCAATTATTCTTCTAGTATGTAAATTTCGAATTATACTACCGATATCGAACTACATTAATTTTTAATATGGCCGTAGTATTGTTTATCATTATGGTTTGGTATGGCTTTTTAAAAGACTTATTAAATTATTAATTAACCCAAGTTATTTATTTGAAAGTTATTAGATAATATTGGTTACATTTACATATTTATATATAATCGTTAGTGTTATTAGCAAATGCTTAGGATTATGGTGAATATATGTATATAACTTGGAATGACAAATAGTCACTTCTAAGGATTCAGTAGTGGTCAAAATTAGAACATCATTATCCTCTGCATGTTTCCATCCACTGATTGACAGAGATAGTAGCACGCCTGAACTTAACCATCAGCTTTTCGCATACAACCACCGTCACCCACTTTGCGTATATTGTAATTTTATCTATTAAGTTTTTGACATTCACAGTATCAATGTGACGGACATGTGTAAATTTAATTTAATATACGTGTAACACATACTAAAGTTTTTGCTTTTGGCACTCCTTCTTTATAGAAATAGCAACTATGCCAAATTTCACATTCCTTTGTGCGCGCATTATTTGTAAGAACGGTTACAAACATTTCTTTTTATGTCTCAATATATAGATAATTAGAAAGACAATTGTGATAACCAATTATCAAGTTTAAACATGAGATGAAAAATCATCATCATCAGCCTGTCAAAATTTACTGCTGAGCATAGCCAACGATTGAACAATAATATGCTAAAATTCTAATGAAAGGCGGCAATCTATTTGCCTAAATATTTCTAAAACGAAATATTCCATTTTTCGGCCACTTGACTCCAGAACGCTACCTTTCATAGTTAGTTTTGTTAGCGATATTAAATTTCCAAATCAATCAAAATTGGAGCGAACAAAAGCGTTCATGAATTAATTAATTCCTGTAATTTTACTAAGAATAACACGCATTCAATTATTTATAACAGAGAAGCTAAATACAATAATTGAAGATTATTGTTAACATCAAAACAAATGAACTTCATTGCTACGTAACATGTAGCGTGAAAAAAATTGTATTTACTCACAAGTATTTACGTCCTAAAAACAGACGAAAAGTTGTCCAAGTTGTTTGTTATTGTCAAAAGTTAACAAACCGCTTACCAGACTGTAATGCGGTCTAAAAAACTTTCGACAGTCGGATTGACCGCTAACCCGAACAAATCCGAATTGAACACCACGTCAAAATGTGCTCCAACACTCTCTGTGTGACTGAATGAAATGCACCACGCTAATACGCTGATATCAGTTCATGTCCCCAACTAATCTAGAAATATATAACTTTAATATGTAATTTTAGAAATTATGAAAAATTGTTATGACGTGTGTTATTATCAAACTGGCGTAAAAAATGGCATGAAAAATTGTATCACGTGTGTTATTATCAAACTGGCGTAATATTATGATTTGATATTGACAAATAATGTTGACAGTTGACAATATGCCAAATGATGTTGATTCTATTGACAGTCAGATAAATTAACAGTTTTGATGAATTGCGGATAATATAATGCAATTAAATACTCTCCAATTACTTCTGGACGAAAGAGAGCTCCAACTACATTCTATTATCCATATTCCACAAACACATATAACTGCGGTAGCTAAGGAGTTCTTTAGACGTTTGGATTTTGTTCTCTGGAACTCCAAAGGTTTTCCGTCACGGTAATACATGTAGTTAATGTTTGATGCCCTACTTCGGAGCAAGCATGAAGCGAGTGCATGTGTCTAGAATTTTTTCGAAAGTATATGTGAAAGTATGCCTTTTTATTAGAGATGGTAAACCATTTAGGGTCTTAAAATGTGTTTGTCATCGACACGCTAAGAAGAAGAGATGGTAAGAAAGCTTCTATAAGATTTATTAGTAAATTCTGTTATGATAACTATTATAATTATGATAGTAAATTAAAACTGGTCCTTACAATTTCTGACCTAGAGGTCAGAAAATGTAAGGACCAGTTTTAATTTAGGTAGTCAGGCAGGCAAGCAGACAGGTAAGTAGGTGGAAAGATAAAGAAAAAAAATCTATAATAAATAAAAGTTTGTTATCCGCATGTCGCCGGCTAACTTCAATAATATAGGCTACCCTTGGTTTTTCATTGATTTTCTCGTTATGGAATAGGAGTTTATTTCAAACTTACAGCTAAAACAAATGTTTGACGAATATACGTCAGTTGCCAGTACAAAATATTTCATAATACCCGACAAAACTTAATGACTGTTATGGAAGGATAATAATCGACTGTTTCATTACAGGCCGTTTAATGAGCAATCTGAGCCATAGACGCGAAGAGATTTTCACATCCAAAGATCCAACATAGCCAAACGTACAGATTGTTTAAACAACTATTCCAGCTACTCGTATATAAAGCATCAGAATGTGAAAAATAAAATATTTAAATCTACTTTTATCATTATCAATTACATCATCGCGTAGTCTCTTACGAGGTAGATAAAGGGCACCAAATGTCAAATAACGATATCCTTACAAACCCGTCGTGCATTTTCTACATTGATAATATTATTAATTGTCTCTCTAGATATTAATGAATAGTAATGAAGCAGTGTATATTTGATACAATACATGTAACGGTCATGTTGCGGCATTTAGACCCGGCATTCAGACCCACGCGGAATAGCTGCCGTTAGCCGCAAAGTGCGGGCGCGCTGTGAGCCGGCGCTGCGTTACCGCACGTAGGCAATACCGGCCGACATTACGCTTGTAAATAAACTAAGGTGAGAGAGGTTCATTAGCCGTAATTCGTATCATGTGTAATCCAAAGAGCTTCATGTAATAGAATACTGGATTTCTCTTCAATATTTTATATTTGTATAGTTGTTTCATTGTTAGACGCGGATAAAATTTCAGTATAAGAAGGGTTAAGGATGTAGTTTGCCGATGGTCAAGTGCGGGTTTGGAAATTTTGCACGACTCAAAATACATTAATGTGCGGACAATATTCAAATCAAAACCGAATTTGTATTAAAATTTATTATAAAAGTATATTGTTATTAATGAACAATGACATAAACAGTACCTACCACAAAAATAAATATAATTGTGACTAAGATGACGAACACTAATTAAAACTACTGCAACTGAACGTTTGCAAGAGTCAAAAAGCAGAATAGCTAATTATGCTGAGTACATTTGACAGTTCATGTTGTAACGATTATCTGCACGGAATAGAGGGCGCTAGCTACAATGTGTTGCGCATAATGAACCGGTACATTGCATTACTGTGTATAAACTCATAATAATAACACTGAATAGCTAAATAATATAAGTTTCACTCCCTATCAGTCATATATTGCTAAGGCTGAATACATTTACTTTAAATATCGTTCTATAATATTCGACTTATAACTACATATAAATGCGAAAATGTATGTGTAGTGATGAATGAAGAATAAACACATTAGGTCTGTAAGGATAGAGACATTTGTAACTTGGTGCTCTCTGCCTACCCTGTGGAGGATCTGGGATGACGATAGAATAATAATAATAATAACTAGTAAAATAAATGTCTTTCTTCAACACAAATATAAAAGTCTTTCTTACGTTAAAACAACGTTTTTTTTTATAGTCATATCTATTATGTCAGAAAAGCATTAAATAACAAATGAACAAATAGTCAATGTTTGCAGCTGGAATAAGACGAAGTTAAACAACGTTGTTGTAATAGAAAAAACTGATGTAAAATAAAGGCTTTGTTAAACTTTCTCAATGTACTCGCTACTAATGCAAATATAATTCAGAGGCACTCGCTTTAATAACTACGAGTGTGCCACAAAAGTTGCGTGTTTTTGTTTTCATTAAACACCATCATTACCGCCCCGTTGGCCGAGTTGTTGCAATTGCTGCAGCCCGACTGCTAATCGAGTAGTGCTGGGCTTTCGAATCCCGGGTCGGGTACTACTGGATTTTTCTAACTTACATTTTATAATGGAAATTTCTAGAATTAGCTCGGAGTATGGATCTGTGCCCGGTGAATGGCAATAAGCTCACCGTGTTGGACGTAAACATATCTGGTGAAGCGTGAGAGTATGCTACACTTCTCTGCCTACATCTTCGAGGATTACAGGCGTAAAGTTACGGTATGAAGTATATTATTTCACCTATTAATATCTATCAGAACGATGTTAAATAAATTAATATGAAAGCTAATTATTAATTGAAGATATTTATAATTAACATTTGTAGTTGTACTCGTAATTTGTGCTTTTGAATAATATTAAATTACGATAAGTCAATTAAAAATAATTGGCAACTTAATATTAACAAAATCTTTCATGAGCTATTTCCCGCGTTACGATAAAAAATTGAATTAATTGTTCAACATTGATATAATTAAGAGCTTGTTAAAATAATTTATTGGGTCGAATTATTTATATTGTGTATGAAAACTGGATAAAAATTATGGTAATGGTACAGAATATTATAATATAAAAATACAGTAAGTATCTCATTTGAGTTCAAGGAAGGGTAGGACCGGGGAAGTCATAGCATAGCAAAGTAATGTATCTAAGATTTGTCTAAATTTTCCAGTGAATACTACAGTCTTTCAAAGTGTCACTAAAATGGCTTGATATACTATGACCAGAAGACGTTCTGACTCTGAACAGTAACCAGTATCGAACACTGAAAGGAAAAATGAGATAATTATATTGAATCTGTATATCACTTCCCAAGACTGACTGGGCCCTTGGCCTTCAATTCCTGAGAGGAAGCTCGTATCCAATATTGAAACAACAAAAAAGTTCATCTTCTTCATCATAGCCTACTTTCGTTAAGTGCCGGACCTTCGATAGCACGCCACTAAGCTCGGTCTTCAGCTCTTTGTATCCACTTTCAGTATATCGTCACTCACGGGCTTACGAAGTTGACGAAAAAATCACCCTATCATTTTGGGAAGCGATAAGCAGAAAAGCGTGGTGCACTCCAGTTTTACCAATTAGGTTTACGTCCCACAATGGTATAGGTGGTGAGTCAATTGCCATTTACAGGACACAGACCCAAACTCCGAGGCACTAATAGAAACTTCTATTAAAATAACTGAGATAGAAAATCCATTAGTGCTATATACTCGTACTTACTACATTCCTTTTGCAATAAACGTCAAAGGATGAATAGCTAGTGTCTAAGTTAGTTTCCTGTATCAATGTTGGTCAGTGGGTCGCACGTCAATGGGCGCTAGTTAAATGATGATCTAGGAGCGTCTTGTCGGTAAATGGCTGCTCAATTAATCTACTAACATGCGATGTGTCGGCGAACTTCATTGTAGATAAACAGGCTAAGATGATTAATTCTCTCTGCCACTGTCCGTTATTACAGACAAGGTTTGACTACATTTTCTTGAAAGTTATTACCAATATTGTATCTAGTTGATGGATGTTGATGAAATTTAAGATGTGGAATTTGATATTTTTTAATTTTTATTATATACATTTTTAATATTTTTTAATTTTGGGACTAAATATAAAAATAATGTTTAATAAAATGTTAGACTAATAACATGAATATCTAGTGTCAACTTAACGTGTCGCCTGATTTGAAATAACGTAAAGCCTGTGTTTGGTCACAAGACAGCTCACAAATTTAATTTAAAAATGTCTAAATCCATACTTCATCACCATCATCACTGTCAGCCCATTTCCGTCCACTGCTGGGCATAGGCCTCTCTAATAACACGCCACTAAGCTCGATCTTCAGCTCGTCGCATCCAATTGCTGCCAGCCACCTTGCGTATATCTTCCTCCACTTATTTGGAGGGCGTCCTACGCCATAATTTGGTAACACACACTTATAGAAATAGTTTTACAAGCACACGAAGATAAAATTGCTATGCTCCTCATACAAATGTTTGCCATTGTTAGGAGTCGAACAAACATCCCTCAGCTGTACGATCTGAGTCAATATCTACCAGCCTTAAAATCTAATCAGTCATTGTTCCAAAATAACATCAAATTTAGTTTATCACCTAAACCTAACCTAACGTATCTACCAGTTTTAATCAAGCAAAATACTTTAATACGCAGAATAGTAAATTGCATATAATTTGGTCTCTCACAAATCAGATTCTCAGCAAATTCTCAGCACACTAAAGACACTAGTTTGTGAAGAATTCAATGAGAAACTTGCTAAGAAATTTTAAATGTTATTATGAAAGGTTTATATGTAGTTACGGATCATTGAGTTCCCTGACCCGAGCCGCACTAAAGCTTTCCGAGGTGTTTCATTTTGCTCAAGAGCGAAATTCATTAATTACGCGCGTATTTTTGTCGTTGTCCATTAGAGATACGTCACTCCGCCATTACCGGAGATTAATGACGCGGATAGCGGAAGTCTAATGTTACTTTAAACATTTTCACTAAAACTGACTGCCGTAGCATAAATTGGACACCTTTTAAACAAGAAATCTTAATAAGTATCGATGCACTGAAAATTTACACGTAAAATTATTAATGTATTTTCTTTAGTACTTTTATAAACGCTAATAATTTTAAATGTCTGCGTAAATATATTCTATAAACCGCTAAGTCACACATTCCATTCAGAAAATAAGAAATTATAAGAGTCATTTGTCTCTTCATGGAACATAAAACTCACTGGCTGTTCCCACCTGGCTTGGAAGTACGCATCTACCATTGCATCCGGCCTATCAACAAACGCTTTGACTCGTCGGATTTTCTGATGGATTACCATCTATCAGTACATTGAATTGCTGTTTGCGCCCGCCAGCTCCACGGAAATACCTTTGCCTCGGTTAATAGCCCTACATATATGTACATATATCTAACGTGCGCTGAATCCAATTTGCGCGTCAGATCAAATTTAAGTTGTTATAGTGCAATGTATCGGTTGCATACTGGTTCTATGCTGAGACATTTTGTTACTGATTTTGCCCTTCGAAGACACGTCAACAATTGTATCGATTTTGAACCGTGAGTAGTGAGTTATTAACACTCAGAACTAATATTTGTCTGATGAGGACAAGTATTTGTTCTATGTCTGGATGTAAAAAAATATATATAAGTATAAAATTATTTCGTGCACGGTGTACCTATGGCAATAGATTTAACCCCCATACCATGATGAGACGTAGGTATGTATGTATAACTTCGCAGTAGAATCGCGGAATTGTACTACAATTGTTTGCCTCTTACTTTCAGGAATTCAGGCGTAGTGGTATATAAGTTTTTCAGATATTTGTTAAATAATTTTAAGACAAGATTGATTTATAAAGCTATGGAAATGACTAAGATATGTATGTTATAGAAAAGACTTGCCCTTCTCAATCTGAAAGATGACATGAGAAAAGGATAGTAAATAAGGAACAGTCGATTAATCTTAATTGAAGGCATTATAAAACCAACTATATTTAATGAGATATACACCCGATTGATATACACCCGTTCTCGGCTTACTCTTAACCTAAAAATATATATTATAACGCGTTGTAAAACAATGGTAGAAAACACAAATAGACAACTATCGTAAATGTATTTTACGCTATGTATATTACGTTATGTTTAACAGTTCGTAAGATTGCATAAAATCATTATAGTTTGTTCATTATTGAAATGACCGGCCTTAGAGCACGCGTATCGTCGTTCGAATTGAATTCTACCGACATCAGTGCAAACGAAACGACCGTTGTAAAATAAAAGTGTCCGCTCCGCTGTATTAGAACCGTAGTCGCGAGCTTGCATGTACAGTCGCTCGTAAAAGTGCTACCGGACATATCCTGTTATAAAGAACGCTTTCAATTGCAAATGGGTCGTGGGGCCACGGAGACGCCAAATTTATGATCCTGAACGGAAAACGAGCGGGTTATTTGGAGTCGATAGGAACAAAAATAGACACGAATTGCGATGTTATTCATTCATATTTAGCGTTTTATATGCCACGTGGACCTTACTGCCGACTCGAGGTTTGTTATTATTAATATATGATCATCCCTGATCCTTTACAGAGTAGGCACAGAGCACTAAGTTGCCAAATGAATTAAGTTTTTCATTTAATAATCTAATTGATGTGTATTTATGTATATGTGACCGCTACCGCAAATTCTGAAGACGAAAGTCTTCAATGAGTGCGTCCTACCTGTCATGACCTACGGAGCCGAGACGTGGACACTGACAGTGCGACTGGTCCACCGATTTAAGGTCGCTCAGCGAGCTATGGAAAGGGCTATACTCGGCGTTTCTCTGAAGGATCGTATCAGAAATGAGGCGATCCGACAGAGAACCAAAGTTATTGACATAGCCCAAAGGATTAGCAAGCTGAAGTGGTAGTGGGCTGGTCACATCTGTCCAAGAACCGATAGCGGCTGGAGCATACATGTTCTAGAGTGGAGCCCCATGACTTGGCAAACGTAGCGTAGGACGCCTCCAGCTAGGTGAGTGATGATATATGCAAAGTAGCTGGCAGTGGTTGGTTGCGAAGAGCTGAAGATCGAGCTCAGTGGCGTGCCATTGGAGAGGCCTATGTCCAGCAGTGGACGAGCCTATTCTGATAATGATGATGATGATGATTATGTGAAAATAAATATTCGAACACCTTTGACTGCCTTGTTGGTCGAGTGGTTGCAAGCGCGACTGCCGACCGAGAGATCCTGGGTTTAAATCGCGGGTCGGATACTATTTATTTTTCTAATTTAGAATACGTAAACGTAACTGGTGAAATGTGGCAGTGTACTTCTTCGGAGATAATAGGCGTAATGTTACGAGTACCTTTTTAGGAATGTTAAGGTTTTCATAGGGATATCACATTTCAAATTTTAAAGATTATTCCAAAAAAAATCAAGGAATGCCATTATCGTCACTGTTATTAGTCTGCTCATTGCGGGTTGGCCGATTTCACATACCTTACAGAACATTCACATGTATCTGTGTTATTAAAAGTATTAAAAATGTAATAATTATTAGTACATTGTAATAATACTAGATCAGATGTAAAAGAAATAAAGCATCATTAGTTACAGTTGGAAATAAAAGAGTTTATTTGACTGTAAAATTTCTTTGTCGCCGACTTTGTTACCAGAATTGATCAGCCGCTTTTGATCTCAAGGTATACGATTGTCTTTTACACAGAGATCTTGGATTTGTTCTTTAAAATAATTAATATTATATTTATTGAGGGATACTTGGCAGTTTTTCTTTTCTTTGTTATTCTCAGTCATTTTTAGTACCACCGCTGGATCCCTGCCTTCTCTCAAAATGAAAGAATCAAGATCGTAGTTTAAAATTTAAGTTTAATTTAGTTTAAAATAATTAAAATGTATATTGCAAATAAAAAAAAATATATAAAAAAAATGTGTATTTATTTTTAGCTCAGTGGCGTGCTATGTCCAGCGGTGGACTAGAGTAGGCTGATAATGATGATGATGTATATTTATTTTTCAAATAATAGGCTGAATGCAAGTTGTCGAAAATAATAATAAAGGCAACAAAATTTATTTATGTGAATAACCATTTGTGAAGTCATGTACTTTAAGCCTTAATGCAAGAAATAAACAAGAATTCGGCACAAAACTGTGACACCAAGACCAGGGACCAGACCTACTACCGTGGAATTATGCAGTTAATATACAATAAATACGTTGATACCTTTTGACCCAGTAAATCCTTTCTAACGATCGAAAGCAATCTTCATATAGCACCTACTCCAAAAAGTTCCAGTACATAGTAATATTTTTACAGATCTCAAATTATATTCATAGAATTAATAATTGCCCATTTGTTCGAAATGTTTTTAAATTACTAATTTCTTAGTTCGAAACCCCAATGTATTGTATTAGAAACCCATACGTTACGAATAAATCCAGCCAATTTGTAAGGACGCAGATGTCGAGAAGTACAATAGGGAATGAACGTAAAAAGGAAATAACAGTATTTTTTCATTAAGTTCTTGTCACCAATTTGTCAGACAACGTTGTAGTCCACTAAATATTTAATTCTATTTATTACTTTTTACAATTTGCATCATTTTTGTGTTAGGCTCTTTGTTATATCCAAGTTTCCTATATATCCTATAGTTGTAAGAACACTCTTCCACGCTACTACGAAAATCAGTTCCAAGCCCTTGCACTGTTAGGTTTTTGAATGCCACTACATCACTTACTCTACATAATACAATAAATTTTTTTACATGGATTGAATAACTATAACCACTCTTAATAAATAAAAAACATCCTTATGGTCAAACACTGAGAGTTCAATATCGAATGCCATGTCATCAAATCAATCTATAACTTACACATTCGCGAAGCAACCTTTAGAAGACGCCAAAAATCCAGCAGAATTAAATAGAAATATTACACAACTAATAATGTTCCTAAAGAAAATACCTAAATCTAAACCCATGATAACCATGTCAGATTCATTAGAATTACAAATCCGATGTAGGTACTAAATTAGCGATCTAATTATCTGTGCTCGCAATCGGAATGGATTTGATTCTGACGTCCGGCATGTTTCACCGGTTTCATACACGCTACATGTTATCATTAAAACATAAACTGTTTGAAAATATTATACAGTTCAGCCATGTTCAAGTAATTTGATGTAATGTTGATTGAATTTTCAGTGACATAACATGAAAATGTTATATTATCTAATATTCGGCACTAATAATGTGTAATGCATTATTTCAATTCATAACATCATTGAATTATATGACTGTTTAAAATTAAAACAAGAAAATTTATGGAAAATTAATAATACATCTTGGAAAAATAAATACATCTTCATAATATTTAATAATAAGTTGCATATTTTTTTAAATAAAGTGATTCGAAAGTGGCAAATGAAATTAAATTTATGCCAAAAAGTGACGTATAATAAAGTCATCATCGTTATCACATTCTTTTTAAGTCTAAACATGGGCCTCGCTGAAGGGGATTTTGACCATAATTCCCTGTTGCCCGTCGGCCAGAGGTGGTTCAATCACATCTTACAACACCCTGATATCTTGGCATGTGGTCGGGGATGTATTCTTTCTCCACCGCAGCACGGATAAACAATAAGTTTTTCAAAAATGTTTGTCATAAAAAACAATACGTTTCTCTACATATGTTAATGTTACTAAATATCCTGAGACATCTTTACACACGGCCTTTGGATCCCAATCTAAACAAACTTTGTTCTATGATAACCAGACAATTAATAAATATCAAATATAGTTATAAAAATCTGTATGTGCATATATATTATGTACTCATGCAGGTATCATATAACAAAAATATTTGTTCTGGGTGGGTAAAGAACTAGCGGTCCTGGCTCAGCAACCATGTTTGCCACTCACTAGACCAAAGGGCTAGCCAATAATATTTATTTTATTCAGGTCGTATAATTATCATTGTGCGGAGCTCGCGATCACACGTCCGCCTATAACTTATTCATCCTAGTGAGCCAATGAGTTCCTTCTTAGGATTCCCGTGACATGCGGTTAAGACAACTTAAAGTAGAGCGATCTTAAACAGACATTGATAGTTTAAGTAACATTTAATTTTGGATGTCATATTTCATGGTTATCAAACAGTAAATGAAAAATATATTATTTAACTAAACACATTCATTATAAGTCTCGAAGGCCCTGCACTTCGCTCAAGACGTGTGTTACACGTATCAGTACATAATATACATAATGTACATACTTTTAAACTATATTTATGAAACAATTGCATATATTATAGATACTATTAAAAAATTCATATTATTCTAATATTTCGTATTAGTAACTTGTATATCGAGAACATCACACAAAATGTCATTAAGGAATCCAATGTGTAATGCAATTTGAAAACGAGAGATTTATATCGACGAGTCTAACACAAATGAATTTAATGCCTTTATCGTTGTCAAACGTTCAAATCACGTGACTGTAATCATTTAAATACATATGTTATAATGTATTTTATCCATAATGGGCATCACAATAGCTACCTTTTATCGATTTTAGGATTTTTTAACGCAGTTCTTTGTTTTTTAATGGTGAACGTTAAACAATGAGAACGATGACCGTAGAAAGCGAACATTAGTCTCTAAGGATAGTGATCTTTTACACTCGATGCTCTCTGCCAACCGCATAAGGGAGCTAACATGACAATATAATCAAAATAAGACATCTAACATCACGCCTGTAATCCCCGAAATGGTAGGCAGAGTAGTGTAGTACACTCCGCGTTTCACCAGTTACGCTTAAGTCCCAAGGAATAGGTGGTGAGCCTATTGCCACACCGAGCACAATTCTAGACTCCGAGTCGTTACTAGAAATTATTCCCTTTTTGATACTGCGACATTGCTCAAATTAGTTCATATTTTAAGCCATCCTAGTCGCGCCATGGCACGTTCGAAGCGAAAAAAGAAATAAAAATATGTTGGCCAATCTGTGCGTCCGTGTGTCATTAAAAGTTGTTAAAGCAATTAATCGTCTAGGGGCGTCAAATCCTTAATTGACAGAGGGAAGCAGGAATAAAGCGGGTTTTCCACCGGGAACGCAGATTGAAGTAAACGATCTTTGTTAATTATTTACAGTTCCTTTCGTCTCCAAGTCGTGACACTTATTATTTGTTTTATTTTCTTAACCGCTCTTCTCGCCAAGTGACATTGTTAATGTAAAGTATTCAGTTCTTTTGGACAGATTTACTCTTCGCTATTTATTCGCATGTCTATAATTGAATAAGCAAGGCAGATCTGTAAGATACATACATATATGTGGCAATTCTTCCTACATCGTAAGAAAATTGGCGTGCATATATGTTTGTATATCTATAACTGATTAATAACTAATATAATCATTTTTGGACAATCTCTTGGTTAGACTGGTAGAAATACGGTTCTGGACAGACTGGTAGAAATAAGGTACTGGTACGACAATATACGACAATAAATATGGAATATATGTTAGATCATTAAAAAATATTGTATTTTGCAATACTGTATTCACACTGCTTTGTTAAAGTATAAATAAAACATTTTCACGATGTTTATGACTACAATGACGAGTCTCGGTTGCGACCTCGATCCAAATGGCGGGAATTCACGAAGAAAGACCTCGTATAGGTAAGTCTCAAACTAGTTGGGCTATCCCAAAAAAATCTTACTTTTATGTTTATAGAAAAACATATTATATATGTAGTACCTACACGCTCACAGATTTCAAATGATATATATAACCCAACAACCTCAGGAATACTCGTCTTTTAGCTGTAAGTGGAAAAAAAGCTTATAGTTTCCATGATCTGTAGTATATACACATAAAAAAACAATTCAATTTCATTTTGTAATCATTACTTAACAATCGTCAAACTAACCAAATAATACAACATTCAAATTGTTAACAGCGACTATTGCGAAAACCCGAGCTATGGGTAACCAAATTCCAGTTCAGATTTCCATACGAGGCAAGAGCATCGATTCCTGTATGCCTCACCTACAGATCCTCAGAAATATCCTCATGTACCTACAGACATTTAAAATATTATACAAATTGAATGTTTATTTATGGGGATATCAGGGGATGCGTAAAAAAACCTTCTCAACCAATGTTATTACAAAGCCACTGAACATTAACCGCCCTAGGCAATCAAAATGCTAACCTAGCTGAATGGCTAATTTTCAACCACGATGGCAACCTTGTTGTATAACTATAAGATATACTAGTCAGCGATGGCCCAACGCAAAACCAGAAACTCAAAAGGTGTTTTGTAACATCACCCATTTGCTTTTCAGATCACAAAACTACATTTAATTCGAATTCATACTATAGTTATTGCTATCACCAGTAAAATAGAACGAGTAACAATAAACGACAAAAAACAATGAGCATTCGTTAATGAACTGCCAATTAAAGGTTAAGTTTAAGTTCTCCCGTTCAGTGGAACAAATCCTAACAATCTAAATTAATTGATATCTTAAACAAGGTAAACGGATCCCGTCGGAAATAATCTTTCGAATATCCAATTACAAGAAATGCTGCGATGCTTATTTAGTTGTTTGTTGTCAATATTTGTAAACAACTCCGGGGGAAGTAATAACAACTTGGCGAAGTATCCTTAATTCTATGATAACAATTTTATTTATATAGATTATTGAAATTCTTTTTTTGTGATATCCGAATCTTTTCGAGCAATGTATTATTGGCTTTTTCTTAACTGACAATCCAATAATAGGTCAGAGTCTGAACTTTGCCCCGTATATGGTGATAAGCTTACCCTCTATTTATTACATAGGACATATAACTGGCGAAAACTGGAAGTACTGAACTCCCCCGTCTACCCCTAAGGGAAATACAGGCGTGGTGGTATGTTATGTACAGATTATAAATATCTCCTATTTGTGTGTCAGTGTGCAAGTGTGTGGAAGGATCGTTTGATGTTCGGTTAGCTCGGAGATAGCTAAATCTAATTTCAAACAGGATATTAGACTTCAGGATGTACGGTTATAAAGGTGCTCGTATTTGGCGCAGGAACACGTTTTAACATTAATACATATGCGCCTTTCGTCTGCTAGTTTGCTCATAAAAACAAAAAATGTAATTTTCTGTTTTATTTTTGTAACCTGAACATCATCGCCATGTACTGCTGTATCATACCACTATTGGACACGGTTCTCCATTTAGAATGACAAAGTTTAAGTACCTTGGTCTACCACGCTGGCCAATTGCCTCAACCAACTCACAAACCGTAGAAAATATTTTATTTAATATTTTTTACAGGAACTAAATTATATTTGATAAAAAAGTGAGTAATAACAGAATATAATATGGATTCGGTCTTTTGTTTGAACGTCGCTAATATAAAAACGTTAACAGCATAATGTCGGCTATAATGAAGTCTGCGTTGAAATATAATGAACACTTCTAAATGTAACTGTAGGCGTGAAATATTTAATTTAGTGTAGCGTTTTAGTCAAAGCAGCCCCGGTCCACGGTCCGGAGGGGTGATTTTGTTTACACGAACTCGTTTTTGGTTTGCTTAATTTGCAAAGAGCGCCTTAATGAGGGAGGCGTGGCTCTCTAAACAGGTTAACACTTGCCGTGGAGAATGTTCCATCACATAATGCTCGTGAACTTTGACATGTACGTTGTAGAGTTGTTATATAGTTTCGACTTAAACACTTTTCAAAATAAGCTTTATTTATTGCTTACCCTGCTTACGGGGTTGAACGGACTTAATATCTCTAAAATAATTTGTCGATCTTTACCCATCTTGATCAAATAGATCATATTCGGTCTGACGGTTGAGTCAGAACTGTCCGAAGGCTGCATGATTGTATGGAGATAGAGATAAGAGTAGAAGAAGCACATCCAGAATACTGACCAGTAAGAATAGAGATATTTGCCATTCGATGCTCTTTGCGTAACCCGTTAGGGACCTGGCTTGACAGTACAATAATAGTACAAATACATTGAAATATGGCCGTTTCGTAACGAGTTTGTATCTCCATAAGCCGAATTGGTAAAACGTCGTATTTACGGCGGCTGTATACTGCGAAGCAACGATAAAAGTGTTAAGCCCAGCTGTAATATATTTCGGACATTCTAAACGTATTTTGGTTCTTACGGAACCAAACGCAACATAAACCCACGTCATTATATTGAGTACGGTACAAAATACAGACTCAAAAATGTATCATCAAATCCTACTACTGAAAACGACGTAATTTTCTGAATTATTTATAAAATTATCTTCCCATCGTGATGGGTTAAAGTATTCATATCTTCCAGATTATGCATAAAATACCGCTGTGTAATACAATATCTTAATCCAATAGACTATCGGCTGAAAGAAGAAACTCTTGGACAATACAGAAACCAAAGTGGGGAGACGGAAGGGACTGTTAAGTAATTCTACGAATCGAAATATATAAATATGTATTAACATACACATTCGTGTTATCTTTCAAATGTGGCCTACAACTCTTCAAGGTTAATTAAACTCGCTAGACTACGGGATCCATTAGAACGCATCTACATTTCTCGCCAAACTAGATAACGGCTACACCTCAACGTAACATAGAATTCAAAAAACGTATTTATGCAATTAAAAAAAAACTTCTAGTTAAAAATACATACAAAAGTTTTATCATTAGCAAGATTGCCCTCAGTGCTGTATTTGCATTCTTTCTCCACGATTTATTTATTATTTCGTAGATTAAAAAAGAGGTTATTCGCTTTATTACAAGTGGTACTGTATTGATACTATTTATCGAAAATAATTGCATTTATTCGTTTGTAAAATGTAATCTACTTCCTTTGTTAATTAGGTTCCTTTCTTTGTTGAGAATATTGTATGAGAACAAAGAGTTAGAGAATTTATTTATAGGTATATATTCGTATACCTACCTTTCACCAGAAAGACTGAAATCGAATAAATGATTCGCAAAATGTAAAATACATGTTAGCAGCTTGCCACTATCCTGCCAAGCTAACGTATGGACACTACCGGATCCATACATTTGTAGTTTACGAGAATGGAACTCATATAGAACTGTTGCACGTTGGGAAGCCGTGTATGCTTTAAATTATATGCCCCGGATAGAAATAACTCGCAGTAAAAATACGGCTGTTTCAAGCATTTTACGGTGCTGGTGACATTTTTTATTAAATACAACTCTTGCTACGCCATTCTTTAAACCGTTTGCGGCTTTGGAAACATTTTTCTTTATATGTATGCACATAATATTCAAATTATCCTGCATTTATGGACAGTGGAAACAGACTGAATCTGAAATTACACAGTCGGGTGGAGCGGCCCTGATTAGGGAAGCCAAATGTGACTACAAGAGTAACTTCCAATGGTGATTTCTATTCCGCGATTAAACACTGCTCTTCTCACATAATATATAGACCTCCTCATCGCTTTCGATGACGGCGACCCAAAATATTGGATTCTATGATATTACTTTCTAGCGTGCGCCCTTGTATGACTTGCTAGCCCGAACTTGGTTTTAAATGTCTGTTTGCATGAAGGACAGAACAGATAATAAATAGAGCTACGATCACCGGTATCAAGACAAAATACAAATCAATATTATCATTATTTAATTGATTGATTTCCTAATTCTATGAAAATAACGCTTGTAAAACACGTCAGCCGTACGGATATCTGATGATATATTGAATATCTAAACCGCATTCATTAAATGTTAAAAGAAGTGCAAATTATTACTTGTCAATTCCATTAAACTGCAACACAATTAGAATAAATTATAAATTAATAATATTTGGAACTAAACATAGTACCTACAGAATTTATTTAACGAACATAATGTATCCTATTTGCTATATTTTTACTAGACTCCCAAGTTTTATTAAGAATTGAAAAATAAACCTTCATTAAACACAGCTCGAGGTCGAGCGGTCATCATCAAATATACATTTGAAATGTCATAAAGATACCCGGTCATCATCAGATGTACTCCAAAATGACATAAAGATTCCCGACCGTCATCAGATATACTCCAAAACGACATGAACATTCAACAATGTGTCAGAAACTCACATTCACTGTATATTCCGACGAAATTCTACAGCTTACTGCGCTTTACACTCTCATATGCAATGTATGAACATTTGACATATCACACGTCTGATCCAGACTGCAATGTGTATTTCCAAGTATCAGCCAAGCAAGCAATGATTGAGAGGTGTTGACATAGGAAATAACATTAAAATTTCTCTATTAAATATGTCTTGAGTGTTTTAAATACACATGATTATATGTAACGGCTTAATCGACGTACATTTATGTATTTCGTATGAAAGCACTTTTCAGCTTTGACGTCACTGTATTGACTTATTGTCCACAATAAAGAATAGTTAAAGTTGAAACTACCAAGAATAAAGTTGGTATTTTGTGATGGCCCGAGTCGTTTCTGAACTGCACGAGATCCTTTTTCGTGAGCTCCTGCCAATTGTAGCGAGGTCGCGGCGGCGACTGAGCATCGAAATGAAAATAAATTATCAAATACTAACATTAAATTGTTATTTAATAATGATACTTAGTAACAAACGCTTTCAACGAAAACGTATATCTAACTATTATAACATTTAATTGTCAGAGGAAAGTAATTTTATAAATAAATTAAAATATATGTACATTCATATGTACAACAATATAAGAAATGTTTTTTGAGCAAATAGTTTAAAAATATCAAATATTTAGAATTATAATAATGCTTATGAACAACGACATTAAAGTGAACGCTATAATATTAAAATTATCGTCAAGATAAAGCAAAAATACGAAGAAAAGGAACAGTTTACGATCATTTTGTTGTGATTTTTCATACAGTTGATTAGAATCGAAATGATTACCGCAAAGCGATAGCTTTCAGCATATCTATATCGCGTAACGGAAAAGTAAAAGCGTGAAGTAACAAAACGTAACATCACCCCTGTAATCCTCGAAGAAGTAGGCAGAGGGGTGTATGTAGTTCGTTCCCACACTTCACCGGTTACGTTTACGTCCCATGAAATAGGTGATGAGGCTATTGCTATATAACGGGTATAGATCCAGACTACAAGTCACTACTAGAAATTCTTCATTGGAAAAATCTAATAGTACCCGAAACGGGATTTGAACCCAGGACCTCCCGATCGGCAGCCACGCTTGCAACTATTCGTCCAACGAGGAAGTTAAAAGTATGAAGTACGGAGAATTTTTTAAACCTAAACTAACTAAAGTTACTGAAAGGGAGTTTAAATAAAATCTGAAACACAGCGCACTGAGCACGAGGTCAAATTGCATTTAGAACAGCGCTGGACGACGCGCGGCTTGTTATCGGCTGAAACACAATCGGAGACCTCATTCCATATTGATGAACATAGATATCATTGATGAAAGCTCTTTAGAAACAATATTTTTTTAACCTATTTGTCCTATAATCATTACGTAAGGCTATTTCAATAACGTTGGCTGTTATCCATCGAGGTTTAACTTCCACTATTAATAAGATTTCTATATGACGTTAGCGGTCCTATTACTGTAGTACGAGTACTATACGAGTTCATTTGCAGCTGTTGTCCGTAGGTAGCAGATGCTTATGATTACTTCGTTTACCATAATTTTTACTTAAAAAACAATCAAACCTTCAAGAAAACGAGCGATTTCTCTTTTTGTCCAAGCGTCTATAAACACTTCATTTTTAATGATAAACCTATGAAAATGCTACAATAAAACATGTTTTCTATTTATTAGTTATTCCGTTCTGTTATTTCTTTTTATAAATTCCCGAAACAAAATTATGAATGCTGCAATTAAGTTTAACATTTTTCCAATCAACAAGGGGCCTCCATTTGGCAACGCGTCGGGATGAATCCGGGAATCTAAAAGCAATATTTGAGCGCACAGCGTGTCATTACCGGACCGCGGCCATGGAACCAGTGGGATGGAATTGCTATGCATTAAATGGTTTCGCATACATCTCTAACACCTAACAGTCGCTAATATTGTATAAGGTTCATTCTCTAACATTTTCACATTTCATTTTCACACACATTACATGTTACCATTCCAAATTACATTAATAGATTTATTACGAAATTTAAGACTATGCCTCAACCCATTTGATTCTGGAAAGAGACTCGTGTCCAACGGTAGAACGATAAAAGGTTAGTGACAATGAAATTTAAAAAATGCTTGTTTATATGCATACATAGCATTACAAGTTGTTAAGAACGTATTTGTTATATATTACATCTGACTATTCAAACATACTCGCTGTCCCATACAATCTTGGCCATTAAGTATCACAAATTTTCCTATATCTCCAGTCTAGCTTAAAAACGACTTTATTCTACGAACCTTCCAAGGGCTTCTATTGCCCTTGTTCAATAATTGTACTTTGTATATAATTTATATAATACATACTTCCAACATTTTAAATAGCTAGTACAATAAACCGTTACTGTTCGATTGCACTTGATAATTATCACGATAATTCCATTGCACGTCATAAATATTAGATGCAAAATATAGTAATATTTGAACGCATAGCCTGAAATTATCAGGCATGCGGTCATATGCAGTCAGCGACAGAAGCCGGACAGAATTGCCCTGCATTAGATTAATTTCCATACATTTCCACTATCAGAGTCATCTGCATATTCCCGTTTGTGGCTAGTTTATATTCTTCAAGCTCGCCTTTTTGCTTTCATAAAGAAACATCGCTTTGTTCGCCGTTCATCTGTAACAATTTGTAATAAATGCAAAATGGAATTATGCTAAATGTTAACACATGAAAATAACCCTGTTAATGTACAGCCTACAAGTGGTATATTTAAAATATAATAGAACAATACTGCACAATCATTATTTACAAATTACATAATCATCATCCAATTAAGTACTTAATTACCAACAAATGATACAATCGTCATCAAATAATGAAAAGGATTTGTCAGTTCTGAATAAAAAAGAAATTTGGTTCACACTCTTTGACATTTCTATCGTTCATTTATAAAGGCAGTGCGATATTTGTAATGTACTCAATAAAACAAATAAAAGTCGACAAATTTCATTCGATTTTATTATACATCACGTAGTATTTACTGTCGAGCTTCACACGATCCCAACAATAACAAATAGGCAATAGAGAGAAAAAATATTAATTGCTCAATTTGTATGCGCTAATAATTATTTCCATAGTATTGCTACTACAGAGTATAGCATTCCAATCACCTGCGAGTGGTTAAAACGTAACGAACGACCAAAAGCTCTTATATGCGAACAATTGTGTGTTGGATTGCGGTTTGAGTAGCAATTAGTAGGCGTAGTTGTGTTATTTATTGGTATTGATCTATTGAAGGTTCTACCTTCTGTATTTATTCTCTTCCGGCACACTGCGCGGGTGGTTGCCGCTCTTGTGGCGTTACTCGTGAAGAGTCGACGCACGAAAGTCGTTTATTTTGAAAACTGCAAAACTTATTACATATACCTATTAAGTTAAGAAATATCAACGTAATAGGCATAGAAACGTTTAGCTTTTATCAGCTCTCCTATAAGTATATCTATTTACTTTTTGCTGTTAAGATAAAATAATGTCATGATGAAATATGAAAACCTTAAGTACATATTATAAAACGGAGCAAAGAGAAGTAAGAGACTAACGAATCGTTCAATATGAACACTCTGTGAAGGTTAAAACTAAAATAAGAACATAAGATATAACCAACTCTTTATACTTATTTTGTTACTTGTTTGTTATAAATTTGTGATGTAACAAAATAAAATGATGAAAGAAGATAAAAATAAGAAATAAGATAATAAATTAAAATAAGAAAATTAGATGACATGAGAACACATTAAGTATTATAAAACAGACGATAGAGAAGTAAGTGGAAGACTAACGAAACTGTGAAAAGTAAAATTCAGTATAATGAGATAAAATAGGATGACGAGATGAAATTAGTTAAGAACACCTTAAATATAATAAAACGGATCGATGAGTAGTAAGAGAGTAACTAAACATCGAAAAATAAAGCTCAATGTTAAGTTTGAAGCCTAAATAGCAGCTCTCTACTATTTGATGATTAGATAAAATAGGATGATGAGATGAGATAAAATGGGACGATGAGATGAGATAAAAACACCTTAAGTATAATAAAACGGATCGATGAGAAGTAAGTGAGAGACGAATATGCGGCAATGCGGGTAACCCCGCTCGCTCGTTACGAGAAAGGTACTGTAGCGAGCGTCCAATTAGGTCGCGGTTTCACTTTCCACTCTGTCCACTAATTTATTATCATTCCAAAGTGAATATTTAGATGCAAAGTGATGTTAAAGCGAATAAAACATTAGCCTGGCAACGGTCACGTCACGTCGGAGGATGGGCGAAGGAATGACTGAATTCGTTATT
>DWME01001484.1:0-24635 GCA_018244795.1 Parelbella ahira ahira
CTCGTGGTGTGATGCGTGGTCAGCATTTCTCCATGTGAGGCGCGCGCTCATATTACTGTAGGTAGCGCGCCGCTACATTACACATTAGTGTCGCCTGCGCCAGTGCCAGATGTGGCAGGTCACTACCTTTATTTGGGCTGCATGCTTTACTAAGCACAAGGATAGCACATATATGGAGCCGCACTGTAAGTTATGGTAGTTCCAGTGCCGTGCACGAGTCCCGTACTGCAGCTGGTTTAGTATGTTTTAAACGATGCACTTTCCATCAGTTGGTAGCTTTTAATGGTAGTGAACAAATTCTACAAGATTGTACGACTCAAATACAGCTCAGCTCACACACAACTCAGCTTTTGCGCGTTTTTTCACTGATAATAAAACCGCTGAGCTCATATGTCATACAAGTAGTCACCAGGTACGCGGCGCGCGCGCCCACAGTGCCACAATTACGTAGTTTGCGATAAACATCGTCACCGCGCAGTTGCGGGCGACGGCCATTTCAAATTGAAATAATACAAAAATCTGGAAACGGATTGGGAGTGCCCATAAAACATAATTATAGCATCATTTCCATTGACCCTCATTCGACTGACGTCATGATATTTCTAAATTTATGTCAAAAATAAAAGCTGACCTGGAAACTATAAGCACACTTCAATTCTCTTTCCCATGTTATAAAAAAACTTGCTGAATTATTTGCCACTCATCCAGTTGTGTTACTTTTATTATTATTATTGTTGTTTTTAATAGGTCTGTGTATACGTGCAATTTCGTCTGATTATAAGATAGATCACGTTTGCTTATAAAACCCATCTCTTGCCTCACCTTAAATGCAATAGTTACAATCCTTTTCGTATAATCCTGTCCTTATGTTGTTTTAGTTTTTACGGATCGTTTTATTATAAATAAAACGCAACATCACGGCTGTCTCCGAAGAGGTTGGCAAAAGAGTATAGTACGCCCCCACATGACACCAGTTAAGTTACACGTACTACATGGAATAAGGAGCGAGCCTCTTCTCATCCACTGGACACAAATCCAAACACCGTGCTACTGTAAGAAATTTCAAGATAAAAAATGCCGCGGACCGAACACAGGCCCTGTCGATCGGTCGTCGCGCTTGCAAACATTCTATCAACAAGGCAGTCGAGCCACCAACGAGGTTGTCATGTTACATATTTCTCTTTTATGTTAAAAAAGGAAACAAAATAAAAACAGAATATTTGTTTTAAAACTCGCGTCAAAATTAAAATCAATAAAGTTTTTAAAATCAACATAGTTGTAAATGAGGGGAGTACTTTAATTGCTCTTCAGAGTTGTGTGGTACGAGCAGACGGCAGCCGTGTGATATTTGCGCACATGGTATCAAATATTGTATCAACTCTATTTTTCCGGCTGTCCTGGATCCTTGGTTGGATCTTTGTATATCGATTGATTAAGGGAAAAAACCATTTTGGGGAGGTGTATATCCAGCATTGAATTGAGACAGGCTAATTATGGTCACGACAATACAAAACCTAACATGATAGTTTATGAATCTCCATCAAGTTGAGTGCAAGCCAGTTGCCTTTAGCCCCATAATTTTGGCAAACACAATAACAAAATGTACGGTACGTGGTCGTGCCTTTTCAGAGTTGTTCATGGAACTGATAAGCGTGCACAAAATACGATGCTATCGCGTAAAATCGGTAAACATATAGTGGTTTCTTAAGTGGATAATATCCCTTGATGTCGTTACTCATTAAAACTATGTCATAAGTGACCATCATGTTATCGTCTCTTACAGGTTAAATATGTATGTATAATTGTATATCCTATGTGTGAGGAAATTGCGTTTACAGGCGCACTAAGCGGGAAGCAAGTGTAGACTGTGAATTCGGTTTATTAAACGTTAAACTCAAATTCAAACATCTGCAGGGCTGTCACACCGGGATAAGTTTTTATAATCGTAAGACAATACATTATATTAGTTAGTAATAGTAAGTGAAACAAGAGTGTTACTGTTACTCGCCTTTAACGGTTAATGTTGCTAATTATTATCAATATGAAGGATTCTTCACTACCGCAGAAGATTCGATTGGGGGTTTCGTTGGCTGCTGCCTTGTGTGCACAACACAGCTAGGTCAGCGCCTTTATTTGCGGCAGCTTGTACGACAGTCGCTTGCTATAGAATAAAGTTCGACCAGCTACATATCAATTCTCGTAAAAAAATGTCGGTGTGCATTAAGTGGCAGCCCTAAGTTTGTGTAGCTGTACGTACTAACTTGACTAAGTCCTGTTCGTCCAAGTTAAGTCGGCGGTTATACGTCTGTAAAGCGGTTCGTCGGTTTGTTAAGAGCTACCACGTGCTCTGTGACGCGCCTGCCTCTCCTTCAATTGTCTCCTTCGGTGGACTGTTTAGAATCATACTCCGTACATTTAAATATTTCCGTTAAATATTTCCGTACAGTTTATTTTATTATGCGTTTATCGTCAAATGCACATACATTACGAACGGGCAATATACTTGAGACGTTTTTCATTAGATAGTTTCGCAAACGTTTCGTAGCGATACAAAGTACCATACAGAGCAGGAGGGACAACGGTTAGCGTTCATTTTGCTCAAAAGTTTCTGTGCTTTAGAAACCTTTCTAGTATTCGATTCTCATAGCTAAGTATATCCTTCCGCCTTATAGCTTGAGTGAGTTCTATAGTTATCTAGCAGCCGAATAGGAGGCTAAACGTTACTCTAACAATTTACTTAGGAGTAGACTAGTTGTATGACTTAAATCTAAATGCATCTCCACGTTCTACAGGTGACAATCGTTACATACGACGAAATGCATCTAACTGGATACAGATCACACACATCACATCATCAGCCTATCTCAGTCTACTGCTGGACATAGGCCTCCTCCAATGAGCGCCATCGCGCCCTGTCCTCGGCTTGTCGCATCCAGCATCTGCCTGCAGCCTTTCGCAGATCGCGAGATCAGAAACGCAAGCGTTAACGATGAATCGGAGTGTATTAGTGTTCTGCCTACCTCTTCAGGATTCACAAGCGTGATGGTACGTTTATTATTAATACATAATTATTATAGCTCCGTCTGTGACGTTACTAAAATCACAGGTGATAGCAAAAGATAATTAGCCTGTAAATTTAATAGACTATAATTTACAAATATAAATAACTGAGCCTAACGAAATGGCGGTTACAATAATAAAATTAAACATTAACATCTCTGTCTTTCATTCTCTCTCTCTCGACCCTTTTATCATACTATTGTTCGTTGGTCTGCTCTCAGGATGAAAGGGTTAAGGCCAGTCAGCCACGCTGGCCAAGTGCGGGGAGCCAACAACATCAACATTGTTTTAATTCACGTGCAATTTCAAAAAACGAAGCCGTGCTTGCGGTTGTAAAACTTCCCACAAACATCTTGAAACCTGTTCCTTCGCCAATCCAGAGTGGAATGACTTAGATGATGTGTTTTTTTGTACTTGACCGCCTCGCTGATCAAGTTGCAAGGGCCTCTGCTGATTAAGAGGCTCTGGGTACAATCCCCTAGTCGGGTACAATTAAATATTTCAATCTTGAAATTTCTAGTAGTACCTCGGAGTCTGGATCTGTGCACGGTGTATGACAATACGCTCTCCACCTACTCCATGAAAGGTATAATGAAGCTGGTGAAAAGTGGAACTGTACTACAGTTCTCTGCTTGTTCCGTCGGAAATTACAGGCATGAAGTTAATATTTTTTTTAAGTTTTAACGTTTTTTTGGTTTCTTAACGTTTTTTTAAAGCACAATGTCGCACAGTAATTAATACCTTGGTCAAGTTTCGCATTTAGTTTTATTTAAAAACATAACATCACGCCTATAACCCCATCTCCTCGTCATCCCCGAAGGTACGCAGAGCAGTGTAGAACTCTCCCATGTTCCAAAAGCTACGTTTACGTCTCATGGAATAGGTGGTGAGATTATTATCATACACCGGGCACGGATCCAGACTCCGAGTCAATACTGTAAATTTAAACCCCTAGTAGGTATTTATTGACTAGGAGAAAAGGGACTGCAGAAACTGACTTCGGTCGTGACCCGACTGTTAAATATTTATAGGAAAATGGCGGCGACGATAATTTTTAATAATGGCCGTTAAAATATGTATGACGTAAAAAAAATTCAAAAGTATTTATTTTTAATTATTAGAGCGATAAACTTATTTAATTATCGTACATTAAACGCACTTATTATATAATATCTTTATAACTATTATGTTGTCTTAATCGTAACATTACGCCTATAAGCCTCGAAGGGGTAGGCAGAGGAGTGTAGTACTCTCCCACTTTTCACCAGCTACGTTTACGTCCCCTAGAATTATCCCATGGAATACTAAAACAGAACTATAAATTGTTTTTGGCTCGTAAAATATTTTAATATCTGTACAATTTTAGATAAATAACGCGACCATCTTAGTATAAAAATAAAGACAATTTACCTGAATGGAATAATTATAAATTTTCAAAAATTCACATACCTGTTTTAAATCACATATTCATGTCCAACACTTATGCGTAAGTCCACAAAATCATCGAACAGCCATTATTTTTGAAAACAACTTTTATAAAACACAAATATGAATGAAAATTCCTTTTATATTTAAAGTAAATCCATGCACTTGGGTCACTGCAATTTTACGACAATATATTGCGGTTGAAACGAGAAAATTACTTTGAACAAACTTGCGTTACAAGTACGCAACTAACCGCGATGTTATTTCGAACGATAGCAACACACCCTCCCACATAAAGCTCTCGAGCAATACTGAAGTGAATAAAATGAAGTAGGTAAATAATACGTTGAATCTTTCGCTGCCGATTTGCTGAATATCCGAAACGGTGCAACTGTCGCATTCCTTTTACATATATTAGAAAGGAACAGAGCATCGAACACTGCCAGCGTGTATCAACGTGTGATCATACGATAATAATTCGATCACAGATAAAAAAGATACTCGCCGGTTGGCGCGAGTTCTTGAAGAAAGTAACTTTTTTTTACATAAACTCATGTAGGTTAACTGGCTGCAAAGTGGATTTCGTAACAGATTATAATTTTATCTGTAGCATAATTTTTTTACAGTTAAGTTTTAATTAAACCCTAATTAGATTATAATTTGGTGAATTTGATATTATATTGTATTGTTAGTTGCATTGCCGAATTATGGGATTATTTTTTAAAGTGAAAATTTTTTAGGCGCTATTAGTGTGAATCTCGAGTCTTTTTTCTAACACGAGTAATGTCCACGCGTTCTACTTTGTGTTCATAATTCTTTAATGCAATTTCAAATTATTTATGCTTATAAGGTTTATTTTAATACAACATAGTCAATAATTGATTTTAATAAAATTATTTATTAACATTATGTTAGTTTATTATTATTGGAGAAAAAAGTTATGAAAAATGTCTACCAGTCATTTTGGATTATTAAAAGTGGCAGGAAACTCGTAAGACCGGTACCTGTATGAGTTTTTGACTGAGAATGTTGATGTAATTTGGGTGAGCTGAAAATTTTAAGCGTCGAATGTGTAATGGAGATTTTAAAAAAATATTTTGAAAGCCAAGCGAAAACAAATTAACATAATATAATATGCTGTATGCCTCGCAATATCTATAAAAGAAATATCTAACTGTATAACTTTTATAAATCAACGTCTTATACTATTTTTTTACAAATTGTGAAACGTGTAATATTAAGAAAGTTATATTGAAAATAAGTTCTAAAATAATTAGACCACACTCCAACACGTTATTCCTGACACAATAGATCTTCTTTTAAATATGACAAAATTCCAAATTATCAAGGAATGGTTAATTAACAAAATCCTTTTAAAAAAATCCTCTGCGTGAAAAATTGAATTCAAAACTTTCTATAACATCTTAGGAGACGTCACTTTATTAATGCTGAGAAAATAATAGAACTAATTACAACTTTCAAGCGCTTTGTGAAACCTATAGTTGAGATGCAGTAGAATTTGGAGAATGTAAGGGCAAAAAACGTTATCATTACACATCATCATTATCATCAGCCTATCTCAGTCCACTGCTGGACATAGGCCTCCCCCAATGAGCGCCATCGCAATCTATCATTACACAAATCTATGCAATTAAAATGCTACAGGTCCGAAAAACTACTGGACAGATTTGTATTGAGTCTTCTAAGTTTTATTTCTTAGACCGTAATCTAAAATAAATTGAGATATCTTAATTTAATATAAAGTTATTACAGTTTTAAGAAACAACCGTTTTATTAAGCACGAGTTCGGTGACGCTCCCATATACTCGTATGTAGTATATTAGACATACATCGCCTGCTCTCGCGTTACTAATACAAATTATTTATTTTAGCTACAGACAATGAAAAGAATTGTTAACAAAGAAATGTTGTAAAAAATATTTTTTTGGTTTCGATCTTTTTGATGTTTTGTCCTCTGCACATAAAATACATTGTTTATCAGCTAATTCAATTATTTCAATTAATATCAATAATACTTCAGGAATAATAATTTTTACACTGCATTGAACTACTTGTTTCGTTCCTCGTTCACTATGAACTACAATCATCCTTTCTTCGTCTGCTGGAATCCACGATATTTTTGAATACTGCTGGACACCTGAATCTCCCAATCTAGAACTGTTTAAAGCTCAATTAATATTGACACAATTATCTACAATTAATCTTCCTTAGTCAAGACATCTTTAAAAAAGTCGTGCATTAATGCGTATTTTACAAAGAAAAGAAAACAAACATCTAATTAGGTAAATCTTGAAACAAAAGACGAAGATAAAATGATTATTGTAAAACGATTGGAGCTTTTAATTTTTGAAATTAATAAATAGGTAATTGTATTGTTCGAAATGACCCATATAATTGTATTAGGTTAATTGCACAAGTGAGAGCGAGACAAAAGATACGTGTCTTGCAACAAAAAGGCGGGAACGGAAACAAAATATGACTAATGTTTTTTAATAAAACGGAAAGCACTTAAAACGCAGCCATGATTAATGATATCTTTATATCTGAGCGATGTGAGTAGCCAGTTATAAGCGAAAGGAATTTTAAATGTGGCTTCATGCGCGTATTTTCCCATAGGGGTAAGCAGAGGAGTTTAATATTCCCAAGTTTCACCTATCAGGTATGTTATATTTTCTATGGAATAGGAGACTTTGGTTATACACCGATTCAGACTCTGAACTACTACCGGGAATATCAAGTTTGAAAAACCTAATGATACTTTGTCCGGTGATCAAACCCAAGGTCCCTTATTCAGTAAGTAATCGCGCTTGCAACCATTATACCAACGAGGCAGTCAGAGTAATAAAATAAAATATTAATAAAGCATTTCAAATGAACTTCGTATTAAACACAATCGTGTTAAACACCGCGAAGTGAAAATTAAATTCACTATTAAAAGTAGTCTCAATGTGTTAAAAAAGCAATTAGAAAGACCAGTACGTGGTCTTATATTTTAGTGTATTATGATGTAGCCACTGACACCCATACTCTACAAATCTCCATAAAGCGGTTAGGAAAATGACTCAGTGTCAGTTCAATAATTTCCAGTAGTATTTCGGAGTCTGGATCATCTTTACACTGTGTTAGTCAATAAGCTCACCACTTATTGCATAGCGGGATGTAAATGAAACTGGTGAAACGTGGGAGTGGACGCTTCGCTACTTACCTCGTGTAGATTACAGGCATGATGTTACGTGTTACCTTGATATATTCTAAAGATCCATTTTAAATAATATCAAAGTGCTTCTTACAAAGCAAGAGTGCAACAGTGCGTTGTACTATCACAAAGAGCTTAGTAAATTTTAGTGGAATTAAATTAAAAAATGAAAAAAGTCGTCTATGGTCTTTACTCTTTACAAAAAAAAAATTAACACGTCAACAGTGGCAAGTTCGGACCACTTTCTTTTTAAACTCATAGAGTTATTCTATCACTTTCTTATTAAACTTATAGAGTAGGGGAGCCAGCCTAAAATGTGTCTATCGAAAAAAAGAAAAGCAAATGAAGCTACCTATCTGTCTCTTTCTACTCGTGCACTCACAGGTAGCGTTAGCGTAAGTTCAATAATTGAAAAACAAACTATTATTTTGCTGCGTATGCATCAGCAGTGAGATAGAGAGAGATAGATAGAGTATCGCGATCGTTTCTCTCTTCCTAAAGCTCGGACGTTGCCGCTTACAGGCAGCCGTATGTCTTCCCAACTCCATTTATAATACCTCTAAATTTAAAGTGCACTCGACACCGAGTAACTATTTTTAAGTGTTGTTAAGTCAAATTTGAAATTTTACACTTGGGTAAATAACTTTTTTGTGTAATATTACAGAGAAAAGTGTGGCAATGTATAGTGTAATATATATCTACCCATTGTTGTTACTAAATATATTTATGACATGAGTTATTTATTTTTATATTTCGGATCTACGATAGTGGCGCCAACGGAAGCTTGTGTTAGCTATTGTGAATTAGAAAATCGTATGAAAATCGTATCGTATTAGACAGGGTGTTCTATTGGGAAATACGTATCCTTGGAAGACTTTATAGCATATAATATGGCTTTTATACTATTGTTTTCCAAGATATGTAAGTACCCTCATAAAAGTTAAAACGACGGTATCGTTAATGAAAATCCTTGGAACTAACCATACTAGCTATAACTAACTAAGTATATTACCACCAACAGTGTATTAGCAAAAAGAGATGTAAATTCTGTTAATGCTCGTGGAAACTTACCGAATAGACATCAACGCATTCGATACGAAAAAAAGTCCATTAAATTATACGTTAGGTATTTCTATTATTTATTTACATTTTGTTAACTAAAAGTCGCATTAGGCAACATTATTTATGCGCACAATTTAGTGGGAATTGTGTAATAACTTCATAATTGTCATTTATTTTTTCTGTCACAACACATAATATTACCTAACAATTTACATACTACTGGAAACACTGACTCATAACTTTATTTTGTTACTAAACATGGCAGAACGAAACGATAGTTCCAGTCTTCAAATATCCTGTCTAAATATCCAAGGAGTGGAACACGTGAGGACTCTGCCAGCGTCTGTTTCTGGACACATATACCTTCGGACTTTTCAAGTTGGGGATGAATAAGCCCTTTCTGGGCCTGCGTGCTCCGTCTTAGGACGCAATCCCACAGGAAGCATCAAGACAGCTTGTGTTATGGTAACCAGGCGGCTGACAAACTACATATATATATATATATATTTATATTTACATAAATATATATTTACACAACACAAATGAAGTTTTCATCACACAGATATTTATTCTGTGTGGGAATGAAACCCACGACCTTCGGCACAGCAGTTGGTTCACTAACAACTGGACCAACTCGCTTATAACAGGAACACATTCCGGATTCATCTGTGCGTCATTGGGCTAAGCAGAACAGTTTAATTGTTCAAAGAAACGCACAACTGAGAAATGTGTTTGTTTTCAATAATAAAGAATGTATAATATAACACGACGTCAGATGAGCGCTATTCATTATGTAATTAATAAAAGCTCGTTAGTTGAGTGGTTGCTAGCGCGGTTGCTGATCCGGGGGCCATGAGTTCGAATCGCGGGTCGGGTACTATAGGATTTTTCTAACTTAGATTTTCTAGTAGAAATTTTCTAGTACCAGCTCGGAGTCTGGATATGTGTCCGATGTATGGCAACAGGCTCGCCACCTACTCCATTGTCGTACGTGGGTGTGTACTACACTCTGCCAACCCTTAGAAGACACAAACGTGAAGTTGACGGTACGTTATCGCCACCGGCAGTAATTAATAAACTCTGCCAACGTCAAACGAAAAGAGCCTTATGTTTATATATACAAATGACACGGATCAATTTATAATTTATAAATATATGTATGTATACCTATATGTTTCTATATAAAGAATCTGTGTACACAACAATTAAACTCAGATAATCTCTGAACCGACAGACTGAACCTAGGCAAGCTAGACACATCGTTTATATCTAGTGTTATTGTAAACACATCACTAGAGACAAGATTAATAAACATCTACGTATTTGTCTGACCGTTTCCGAATTAAAAAGGTCTTGAATCTTATTGAGTCTGAAATGCTTGTTTATATTGAAAAATTAATTATAAAGTCTTTGCGATTAAACATAACGCCTGTAATCCTCGAAGGGATAGACCATCACTCACGCTTTCGACCACTCGACCAACGAGGCAGTCTACCTACATATATGTAGAATCATATTCGACAAAGTACCTATTACCAAGTGCTCGAACCAAAAAAAAACCGAACAGTAATTTTCTTTCTTTCATTCGAAAAATCATGAAAAATTTGGATTTTTTCTTTAATTCTCTCATTTTTGTAGCCAGTGGTAGTATAGCTCAGTTCGTGACGACTTTAAACATGTATTAAACTCATTTTAAGATAATAACATAAAAACGGCGAAACCGACGTACAGGTACTAAGAGAGTGATGGATGTGGAAGAAGCAGAACAGGTCTGCAAGGATAGAGATATCTGCCGCTCTTGCTCTCTGCAAACCCCGTAAGGAACTTGCGTGAAAATATGTACCTACATATCGCTCATTTGCGACTAGTCTTATATATTTTGAAAAAACGTAACATCAGAGAATGTAGTACACTGCCACGTTTCACCAGTTACTTTAAATCCCATGGAATAGGTGGTGAGCCTATTGCCATACACCGGGCACAGATAGTGTTATAATTATGATTTCAAACTTTCTGAACTGTTTTCTGAAAGAGAGTGTTTTTGAGATGTTACGCTCTAGTCGCAAATGAGCGATATGTAACAGTACCCAAAACTGTCCCCATTCAAAAATCAAACACAAACTACAGGCGTGATGTCAGTTTTTTTTTTCAAAAATCATTTGTGAATAACAATAATTAGGAACCCAAGTACGAATGTAACAGACAATACAGAAAGATCCCATTCATAAATAATTCTTTTCAAAATGATAATCAATGCATTCCACTTGACTGCGGACGCCATCTTGTTTTTGTTGCTTTTTTTTTCTCTAACGGCGGCGTCTTTTAACTGTGCAGGAATGTTTGGGGTTCTGCTGTGTATTGTGCTATTTTAATTAATAGAAATTGACTTTTACTGATTTTAGATTAGCTTATATTGTCAATGATAAAAATATATTCAGCGAACGGCCTAATTTAAAATATCTTCTAACTTTCATGACATGACGGCCATAAGGCCATAGTCCGCCACGCTGGCTAAATACAGCATGTCTTAATAAACATTGTGGAGAACTCTCTAATGTGCAGGTTCCCATAGCTGGGCATTTAATGATAACAGCGCTATAGGAAAAACATATTTGTTTTCAAAAGATCTAGTCATTTTGTCTCATTAATTCTTAAATTTTGTAATTATGAATAAATAAAATATTTGTTACTAGCACAATTAAGCAGGTAGGTTATTGGCATCACAAAATATAAGTTTAATAATCAGATTAAATGTTTTATTTATAATTATGTTTATTCAAATTACCATATACCTATCACAAACATCAATTTTCTTATCGAAGAAGTTATAATGAAATAAATAAAATTAAATGTTACTTTTATCAACGTCATCGTATATTTAATATAAAAAGTTTATAATTATATCATCAAGCCAAATTGACAAACAGTCATATCTCAATCCTTACAGACCTGACATACTTTCATTGCTCGCTTTTTATTTACCAATAGACTCCCATTTGACTGTAATATCAACTGGTGGTAAGCGAAGTGCAGTAGGATGTAGCATGCTCGCCTAGACATTGTCTGTTCACTGGTGTTGAATAGCGCCGGGTTGTACGAATCGGCAAAGGTAGACGTTGCAGGAAGTTCCACTCTTACTCAGAAGCAGCAAAAACGATGTAGCGACACTCTGCTTTTGAAGACTTTATTAAAAATCATATAGATGTATAATATGACGGAACCAAATGTTTAATAATATATTTGTTACTTTCCCGCCATTTTTTCTAACTGTCAACTTCAAAGCGGAGTACAGATTATTATGGAATTGACACCTTTTCTCACGAATCGTTGTCGAGTGGCGAAAAGTCGAACGGCCAGGTATGATTTTTTTATAAATATATAATAAACGCATTGCTGAAGTGGTCAGTGTACCTGTGCTAGGCGACGTGGGTTCGATTCCCACCTAGAACAAATATTTGTGATTAGTATTTATTCTTTTTGGGTGTGTAAAAAATATCTATATAACTATACAATTATATTTAGAAGAAATCATGATACAACATGAGTCATGAAAGTTGTGTTAAGCTTCCCTGCCTCATTGATCCAGTGGTTAAAAGAGCATTGCTAAACAAGAGGTTCTGGGCTCGATAATCGGGTCGGGCAAAGTATTATATATGGCTTTCATAACTTCATATTTCTAATAGTAACACGGACTTTGAATTTGTGCCAGGTATATGTCAATAGGCTAATTTCCTATTACATGTGAAATATAATCAATCTACTGAAACATGGAAGTTCTACACTCTTATGCCTACCCGCACAGGAAAGTACAGGCGTGATATTACACTTGTTATAGCAGACTCTGTGGTGTTTATGGGTAATTTGAGTGATAAATAAGATTTCATATTAACGGTCCTGTAAAGACGTTAGGTGATTCCGATTTTAAATAACGGATTTAACGAATAAACGTCGACAACGATCATTTATGAATTTCGAAACCTTGGAAAACTATAATGTAAGTACTTCAAAATATACTGTTTTTACTTTATAATTCCTTTATAATCTTTTATTTATAAAAATGTAATTAATAATTATTTCACGGTATAGTTTTTGCGCGTTTAATATATGAATATTCACAAAGTGTAAATATAAAACCTTAAATCTTCGTATAAATAAATAATTATTATAATAACCTTTCATACCATATTCATTTCTTCAGGAGGTGATTATAAAAGCTTCCTAAGTAACCACTGTTTTTAACGACATTACTAATACTTGCAAAGTTTCATCAAATTCGATCCAGCACTTTGATAGGAACTAAACACATATAAACATTTTTTTATGTATGTACATTACCATGATAGGCTGTATGAGTCATCTTTTGCCTCACACGGCTAATGGGACTCATGTGGACGGTAATCGGGTTATATTAGGATGGGAGAATAGATCCTGTAATGTAGAATATCCATCACGCCTGTGACCCCAGTATATACCGCCAGTATCACCGGTTTCACGAGTTATGCCTCATGAAAGAATGAAAAAAGAAAGGAAGGGCACAAGTCTGGTAACACTACTGTGATTGTTAAGTTAGAAAACCCTAGTAATACATATATTGCCCGAACTGGGAATCGAACCCAGGACCTCTTGCTCAGTAAACGCGGTTGCAACTACTCAACCAACGAGGCAGCAAACGTTTAATAGTAAAATATTGTTGGATTGTACGTTTGTATAACGTTATATAAATCTCTTTGCTATATACAACAATAATAAAATAAATGGATACATAAACATGAAGATATCGTCGAGTTAAACTTAGTTCAAGGGACCAATTACTTTACAACTAATAAAACAAACGGCGACTTCAAGTTAGTTCGTATTTACTTAGGTCCTGCCGGTGAGGAGTGGTCAAAGGTGGTCAACGATGGTCAAATAACGTCGCTACCTGGGCGGCCCAGTTATCCACAGCAGGTATGGAAAATAGTAAAAAAAACGCTTTCTGAATACCCGATTTTAAAACTTGGGTATAAAAAAACCTTGCAAGGTATTTTCCGTTCCGAAACTGATGACTGAGTGATTTGAATGGCGTGAATAATAATTATTAATAATAATATAATATCTTAGGACACTGAAGACATAATCCTAACGTAAGCATCAAGAGCGCTCGTGTTACGTTAACCGGAGAGCTATATAATATGTCTAAACAATAATTGTTTATAAATTTTATTGTGGATTGCCCCTTTGGTTACTTGCAAAGCGCGACTGCCGAACGGAAGCTCCTGGATTCAAATCCCGTGTCGGGTACTGTATGATTTTTCTAATTTAGATTTTCTAGTAGTGACTGGAAGTCTGGTATTGTGCCCGGTGTATGGCAATAGGCTCACCACCTATTCCATGGGACTTAAACGTAACTGGTGAAACGTGGGGGTGTAGTACACACCTCTGCCTACCCCTTCGGGGATTACAGGCGTGATGTTACGTTTTTCAATTTAGTCCCATAAATAAAAATATAGATCGCTGTAATGAATTTCTATTTTCAAGATTTACATGAAATTAAAATTGTCAACATAAGAATAATTCTTTTTAAGTTGATATGTATACTTCTTCAACAAAGGCAATATTGGCGCCGGGAGGCACGCGCCCTATTTCCTCAGACTGGAGACTAGGACTTGCACGGATTCGAAGGCCGGCTGTGTCCTCCGTCAAAAAACACTTCAACTTGGTGGGCTGCACGGGCACTACGTTGCCCTGAACACGATGGGCTTGCTCCTCAGAAGGACTCTCCAATACATCTATCGTTAGTTCCTGTAACATGAATACGTACTGATATGAATTTGTTCAAGCGCAAATATAGAATTCGGATAATTAATAAAGATATAAAGTGAGTGATTGAAAAATTATTCACAATCACTGTTACACTTACATACCTTTGTTTAAACACTAGGGGGCGACTCGATTCAAAAAATATGTCAGCTTTAATTACATTAATTTTATCAAGTATTTATGTATTGCAAATTAGTGTCGATTGAAATAGTATTCAAATCATATACATGGTATGATTAAGGCCAAAAGAAAAATGAAATAATTTATCGGAGTGGCATAAATAAGTTGATAAAACGTCGTAGTTGTACTAATCTAATAACCTGTTTCGAGGACACATTGTCCAAAGAACACCGGAATTCATACGATCCGGGTGCTCGCGGTGTCCAAGTTGCGATGTAGGTGCCGTCTTGCTGGGCGTGTACGGAGATGCGTTCAGCGGGCACGCGGCCCCCGCTCGCGATGGCGCTGGCGTGCGCGCTCGCGCCGCCCCACACACCGCTCGCGAAACGGAGTTCCTCGAATGAAAAGTTTTGATAAGCCTGTGAAGACGAAACATATTTTGCCACAGATACATCAAACTCTACTTTGCCAGCTAGCTAATAGAAAATGTACTGAAGTCTTAAAAAGCGGCGTTGAAATTGGGAATCCGTAGATGGAAAAAAAATTTAACATTCGTAACTTCCGCTTTTACACCCATTTAAAAATGTAACCTAACGATATTGAAAAACACAGAAAGCGTATGAAATACGATTCATGCGTACAGAAAAGACAGACAATTAGAAAACATATACATAAATAGATACAATACAATACACTTCAATACATGTACACATGTACATGTTTGTATACAATACAATACAATAAACTTCCAAACCAAATAGGGTTTATAAAAAGATAATTAATTCTTTTAAGGTGCTAAATACAATTTTACGTGCGCTCATCCAAATTGTATAAGTCCATATAAAAGTGGTATATAATTAACTCATTAATACATAAAAAAGTATGTCACTAGTTCTATTTAAATCTTCAGTCAATACAGATTTGTCGAGAAAACCTAGTGAACATTTATAACACTAAAGCAACCCATAACAACCACATCTAATTTCCAACAGAAAATTCATTTTAATTAATACTCTTATACAGTACTGAAATTGAATCAATTGTTGTCAATTTATTCCTTGAAGTGACCATATTCTTTAATTTGATTATACGCGTCTACGTTCGAGATACGTTGCCGATATATAAATGGACACGATTACTCCATTTAGGTACGTGATAAATCGTTTCTCTCTCGGATTCTGACTTAAAGGACAAATTATATGAAAAGTTCTATCAATGAAAGTCCTGTTAAAACCGGTTAAGACATTCAATCGATTACATTCGATCCACATAATGTGATTATTCAACGAAGCGTCGTTTAGTTTACGCGTAGGTAAATGATATACATACGTACCAAGTTAACCGAAATGGTGGATGGATCGGAAACAAACTGACTTTTAATAACTGTGTAAAAAACAGTTATTATTATAAACACCGATTAATTAGATTATCTGTCTGTGATAAACGGCCAAAGTTAACGTTTCTAAAATGTCGGTAGTTACATATATAGTATTTGAGGCTGAGTATAACCCAGACAAACATACAAACAAACGTCGTAAGAAATATGTATTTTAACAAACGTCTTAACCGTTAGAGCAACCATTATTTCAAAACTATAGATATATGCACCAATGCACCACATGCACGTTCAAAAACGACATTCATATGTAGAGCATCGTGTGACTTACCCATTCGCATAGAATTAAATTTCTAAAGTTTTTCAAATGTACGTACAAATTCCATATAGTGCTGGAATAAAAAGTCCTCTGCCTGTCTCTACCTGACAAAGGAAATCCCATAAAAATCAGGAACTTAACTAAGAAGTACAACGCAATGAAGGGATAATGTAAAAAAGTGTGTGTCGAATGTTGTATTTCATATTGCTGCTGATACTTAAATAGTCTTGCGTAGGTATGCCTATGCACATCCGAATGCCAGGATATTATAATGCAGTATATTTTACAACTTAAAAATAATTTGTATGATGTTACATAGCACCGGCTGATTTGATACAAAAACCTTTGGCGTTTGAAATATAGATGTACTCACCTGCTGCTACCTGATATGTTGTTGTCGTATGTCGTAGTTGTATTTTGTTGCCAGTGCTATGTAACAATGGCTATGATCGCACGCATCCCTTGTACATACGCTCGCACGCACGCACGCACGCACGCACGCACGCACGCACGCACGCACGCACGCACGCACGCACGCACGCAACACACCGACAATCGCACAAAAATCTACATACTCACGCACACACGTTCTCACACGTATAAATACACCTTAGAAGACATTGTAAAGAAACTTCTATTACACATTTCCAACCTAAACAAACTATATATTAGTAAAGTTAATACTTCCTGCTTATAATTTATATTTTATAAATGTTTGTTGCAAAATAAAAAGTTAACAAAAAGAGTGGGTCTAGTAACTTGCAGATAATAAAATAGTTGTGCTATTAATTGATAATGGATTCCAGGTGTGTACATACGAGTAACGAGCGTTCTTTTTCAATGTTCTAAAGATTTTACAAAATCCGAAACTATTACAAAGTAATGAAGTGCACTTTCGTCGATCCATTAATTGCGATGAACCATCCTATATCAGTACAGAGGTGTAAGTGCAGTTTTAGCGCTGGCTCTTTTAAGTTTGCCATTCAATTTTAGGCATGTTACTACAAAGAAGAGAATCTCTCTATCGGCGCACTATTCATTAACATGAACTGTACATGCTCGCGGCTTCAACTTTTTGCGCCTTCCAGGTTTAAACATATTTTTGCTCCCGTAATATTTTAAAAGCATAGTCTATCACACTCAAAAAATACCCATTGGGCAACTTCACATGTCTTAGGGAATGTTGTACGGAGAACTACAGGGAAAGTTTGCTCTCAATCACTTCACGGTTTGCGTGACAGATGATGAAATCTGGATATAGTAGAAGACTAATATTTCAAACCAACGCTTGTTTTCTCTAGGGGAAAAGGAAAAGTGGAATAACAAAATGTAGCTACCAATAAGCAAGTGTTTGCTTTAGCTATTTCATATTTTAAACAAAGAATGCCGTTACAAATATGGAAATAGGTATTTACATAAATTCCTGTGCACTGAGGAGTGAACTCTGAAAACTAATTAATTTTCCGTGAAGTTTCTTCAGAAGGCGACCGCGGGACAAATTAGGGCTACAGTAGTATTGACTTGCACACAACAAAACAACATTAAAACATTTTCTCATTAGTTCACGCTTGCACGAGTCTATATAATCTGCAAGGAATTTTATTTATTAAATAAAACTCTGTATTTACTTTGTACAACTGAACTGAAAGTTCCCAATACAGAATGACCTTGTGAGTTATTTTCAGTTCTTTATTGTGCATGCTTAGATGTCGGATGTCACGTCTACAATAAACTTACATGCAACATTCTGTTATATATACACAAAGCCCGTCACTCAGGGCAAATCCTTATCGAACACAATGGAACATTGACAGCGTTAGCGAAACTGGTGCTGCAGATATTTTCACCTAAGCCAGTTTGTACTGCAGAATGTGGCTGACTATGTCTGTTTTTTATACTAACGTCATACTCTAGCCAGCATGACAGGCATTATATAAATATATTTATATGAACCTTAACAAACATATGGGATGATCACAAATTTGGAAAATGAAAAAACAAAAATTGAATGATAATATCTAAAAATATTGCAAATAAATACTCTTCGGAACTGACAATGCACGATCAGCTCGGCAAACATGCACTAAAACTAAATCGCAAACTGAAGCCATAGTGAGCACCAGAAACTTGTTACGTCGCCGATAGGGGCCTAAACAAAAGTTAGAAACTATTCAATAAGCAATGCAAGGTCAATATCAAAAGCCCAAAGTGAGCATTTTTAACATGGCACACAGAACCAGTTAATTTGTCAATTAAAAATATTGACTTCACCGTTCGCTTTTAGAGATTCATCAGAAGAATCATGTCATACGTTTTTTTTTCGCTCCTTAAATTATTTATTTGATCCATAAGCCATAGAGTATCAGTTCAATTAGTTTAAAAGAATTCAGTAGCGATTAAGTACAAGACAAAATTAATACTCATAATATATCCTGAAGTTTTTAATTTAATCATTGTTAATATATAATGACTTTAGAGTCATGAACGCATACATGGTACGCATACAATTACTTATGTATTGATCCGCCTTATATGTAGAAATACTAAATCTTCTTGTAGGTTTAACGTGAGAGTATTCTGGATGCGATTTCGTAATACAGTATGTATCGCATCTAGTGTATGCGAATAGTACACGAAACCTTTTTGTTCCGATGCTATACGAAAACGTGACAATTCCAACGATGGAACAAAAATTGGCTACCGCTCGTGTGGCGTCACTGCTGTCATGGGAGTCAGAATGTCACAAAGTCAATGCACGATTAACGATAGGAAAAATAATTCGACGACTATAAATTGTACTAACCTTCATCATGGTGATGGCTTTGAAGGTCATTGTCTCGCGAACGACAGGATTATACGAAGTCTCGGGCACGTTGTTGCGCCTGTCGGAGGCCGCCACGCGACTTTGTCTGTGCTCTTCCAGTCTTTGTACCACCACCTAATCAAACGAATTACGAAAAACAATTAAGATCAAAATGAATGTATTGTAATTTTTAAGTAGCTACTCGTATTTATTCAATACATTGTAGCAAAATGAGATGGACGAAGATGAAATGATAAAAGAGCACTAAGCCTAAAACTCTTTTCCAGGGCTAACTCATCACGGCGTCATTAATAGCAACGATGCTGGAGCGCTACAGAAGAGTAAAAACAAAATTGCACATTACACCATCCCATATGCACTATTGGACAATTCCGCAGAAAATAATCTTTCTATACACCAGATTTTGTTGTTTGCAGAATACCAATATTTTAGTGTTATATCCTAAAATTATTTGATTGAAATAAAAGTGTGAATAAAATGATGCCATAATACAAATGTAACCAGTTTTGATATGAACATGACGTACGGCTGACTGTAGATAAATTATAAAAATTATTGACCATTATGTACGATATATAGTTTTCTTAAGTCATTTACTATTTTCAATGGAACCTTCCAATGTGGCTTTCAGATAAACAACTAGCGCTATAAGGACGCGACATTCGGTTATTTCTGAGGTGGAATCGATCTGGAATCTTTACCAACGGCAATCTGGAAGTTAATTGATCAAAAGTACCAGTAACCTCCGCCGCAGCAATGACACGTCATGATCGTGATAGATAAATTTATGAAATGATCACTACAATGTTAAATAGTTTGGCACCAAACGAAGGCCAAGGTGTAATTATCATTTTTAGGTATCTACTAAATATCTATTCTCACCATTTCAATATAATTACGATGCCAATTTAAATTCTTACACTAAAAAATTTCTTCATTTCTTCCAAAGATCTTGTTAACTTTTCGTATTATAATTTTTTTATAGGTATTTATTTATCTTTGATAACCGATTATTTTCCGTTCATTATATTTGTCGGTTACATTGAAGCGTTAACGGTAACTACAACACCAAATTCTTTCTTACCTCGACTTTGAGAGCAGGCGAAGTGACGATTTCACCATACTGGTCCTTGACAATAACAGGCAAATTAATTTTAGTGGCAGGCCGAATGGGAGAAGTCGGAGGCTTCATTTCGCAGTTGGTGGGCACGACGCGCGACGCCGGCGCCAACCAGCACGCCAACCTCCCACCAGCCGTGCTCTCCGCACCGGCCACAAAATCGGACAAGAACTTCCGCTCAGTCGACGCTGACCTATTGACAAAATTCTTCCATTATTAAGGTTTCACGCGCACTAAGAAACGGTCGGAATTAATTAATTTAAGAAATGTTCTATTCCAAAGCCAACTTTTTTGTTTCTGTTTTTATTACACGACTATTACAATATTTTATTAAAAATGATAAAATTATTTTTTTATCTGTCTTAATTCCCAAATATCAAAATGACATAAAACAATCATTTCATCTTAAACTCAAAACAAAACATTTGATCTATTTTCAAAATATGTACCTAGGTACAATGGTATAAGTACGTAAAAAAATTTAATGCGTTACTCGAGAGATTTCAGTTTTACAGTTACGTACAAGTATGCGGCTGGCGGACGAACGAAACACCCGAGGCAAAACGGAGACTGAGACCCTTAATAACCTTGTGATTTTGTATATCTTCCTACCCCTTGCCCTTTAAACTATTTTGTTTGGGAGCACATGGGTAACCCAGGAACATACCAATTTTTGAACAGCCTTTTGTACTTAGGTACATGTAGATTGTCTCTACACTAACGATCAGATGTCCAACGATGCCTGTTTAGCAGCTTGATCACCGCGCGAACCTATTCTACAACAGACCATCAATTCGTACTCCGTCGGGCAGATATTTGAATGATGAACATGGGCAGCTATTCTTGGTCTGGCCGTTCGCCTGCTTGTATTTTTGTACGTTCATAATACCAAAAAACAAGGCGAATATAATATTGGGTTGTGGAGGTGTTACTGAAAATAAAAATGTTAGCCAATTAAGATCGAATAAGAAGAAAATCCGAAGGAACAAATCATAATACCTATTGAGTTGTTATTTTTCCTTTCATTACATACTATAGCGCCTATCGATATACATTATTATCAAAATTGTTACGACACAAGATGATTGGAGAGGGACAAAAATAAGATTCCTAGATTAAATCATATTAGTATATTATAAAATGTTAATGGTCTCACTCTAATTATTGCACATTTTATATTTTAAATTTTTATCCAATAGTCATCGCTGCGATATTTTGTAACTCATTATATATATCTACTGCGCAAGTAGCTGTTCGAAATATATTAGAGAAATCGTAATCAACATAATGTTCGCAACACAGGTTGTAATTGTAACAATCCCTACTCGTATGTTGAATCCATTTCCTGGACAGATCCAATTCAGCAAGCGGACTATGTACAAATAAACTTATATTTTACTCAATTTAAGTTTTAATTTACACACAGATGACAATGTCACTTGGACGACGTTAACACCAAAATCAGAGAGCATATCTCTCCGACGTTGAAAGAGCTCCTGGGGTTTGTGCGCGGGTAAAAGAAGTTAACACACAAGCAAACAAGTAGTGTCAGTTACTGTCTGTGGAACACACAGCGTTCACGAGTCGACGTCTTACGTTTTCAGACTCAAACTGAGTCGTACAATACTAGGGAAAGTGATTGGTCGCTAAGCATACTGTCATTGAAAATTTAAAGTTAAATTTAGTTAATCAACGAGTAAACGCATCAATCACCAGGTATTTGATTGTATATGTTATTGTATCTTAAATATACAAATACGAATGTCAGTTTAAAATCGTTGGAAAATCCAAATACGGATAGATTATAGTATCCAATTATGGACTATTCCATAATTGGGTCGAAAGAGGGATCTCATAGAAAGAAGCAAGAAAAGAAAAAAAAATGGCAAAGGACAAGAATCAAAAATAGAACGAGAAAAAATCAAAAGGGAAAAGGGCAAAAAAAGTTATTACCTAAGTCAAATTCAGATGGTGAGGAGATTGTGTTCTTTGATACAGACAATGAACCCGATGCCTCGATAGGAAATATCACTCCAGGAAATATAGTATTTTTTGTGGCGTACTGTTTTCGAATGATAATCATGGGGAAACAAGGATCGAGTGCCTCATGTGGGCTCTGGGATCTGGGCACATAATGATTGCACTGCACTAGAGCCTGACACCGGGATTTGTAATTTTTGCAAATAATTAGTGTTCCTTTTTATGTTATACCAAAGTTTTCAGTCTCATTTAAGTTGAGGTTTATTTTTGATGGTGTTTAAAGTATTCCATATTTGGGGGCCTATTCCATATTTAGATACCTTTATCATTATTTTTTTTTTAAACAAATTATTACTTAAAAATGATCGATGTAACCAAAACGTGTCAGAAAATGAAGCGCAAATATGTGAATGTTAACAATGACATTCACATGTCTAATACAAACATACTTATAAAGCAAGTTTATCTATTATCCGCGGTGAGAATCGATCCCGCAACTTCCGAAGCACAAAACAATATTACTAATCACAAAATCAAGAGCCCCATCTATAAAGGTAACAAAGATTCCTAGACATATCCATATATACAACGTGATGCTTCATAGGAATATGGCATTAATGAACAAAAGATTTTCTAAGAGACTTTTCCACGACATATTAACACGACACGTGACCCAGATAAACAAGTATCAAATGTTAGCTGTTTACGAGTATAAGGTAAGAGCAATTCTAAGTGGCTCCTGTTACACTTTGAAGTGTTATAATAACAAATTATTTTTCGTTTATTTTATTTGATTTTTTTAATACACATAAATTTAACATACTACATTTTAGACTTTTATGTTCTTGCAGTTTCCTGAATACTTATTGATATAGTATGAAATAGGCCCGTGATGGCTATTTATTTACAATACCTATATACAATGTCATTATAGTTAGGATACCTCACTAATGATAATAATACAGAAAATTCCGTCGTCATTTCATTTCTACTTTACTATTATATTTATTTGTACGGTTCTAGTTAATATTCCGAACAGTTAATAGCAAGCTCCGGGTAACTTACTTCCTTGTATTTCAGCTTTTCATAACGAAAGTTTAGAAGGTAATTAACGCTGATATTTATTAATGCCCTTAAAATTGCTCTTTAAGAAAAAAATATTATAAAAATATGTATATTTTTTATTACAAATTGGTCAAAGAGTTTATTAAGAGATTAAGCTCAAAACAATTTCTGTTTCGATTACAAGCATACTCTTATATTATATCATAATCAACGTTTTTACCGTTTCTTAATTGGACATAGATATTTTTTAGAAAGAGGAGCGCGAAAGCTATAGTCTGACACGCTGGCCATGAGCGGCTAGGCGAAGCTCACGCGTCTTAGAATACTTTACGGATAACTTTAAAGTGAACCGGTTTCCTCCTGATACTTTCCTTAATCGTTATAGCAAGCACCATTTAAATTTCTTAATAGCACACGTATTTTTTGTAAAGAATGCACGCAACCATTTGTAAGCAGGATACTTGAATTCGGACACTCATTTCTACATCACACGCCCCCAGACCATTCCTGATCATGTTTCGATGCATTTTAATTCTATGGTTTCTGTTCGCTAGACTTTCATTACTGGTGTATTAAAATTTTTACATGCGTATTACGTAATATAATAAATGATTAGTTTAGTGCACACATTTAACATTCTAGAGCATTCTAAATAGAATCAATTAAGCCCTCTAAACTTTGTTACGGAAATGAGGACAAAATGTAACAGTGATTTCCGCTACATACCCGCTTCCGGCGTCGGTCCATCGATTGATTCAATATTGTCAACGCAGTTTGATTGTTTAAACGAATTACCAATTATATCATTGCTTTCTTTATTAAAGACATAAAAACGTGCACATTAATGACGCGTTGTTATAAAATGTTGTTGTATAAAAATTTTTTCGTGTTTATTTACCATATACCTAGTCAATTATACAGGACCACAACCTAGTTAAAGTAGACAATGATTTAGAAGCAAATAACTAAGAGATAATTCAAATGATCTGTGAATATAAGACACTACAATAAGACAGAAGACATTTGAACTGTGCGAATGTTTAAATGGCTGTTTAACTCGTAGTAACACAAGCCGCATTAGAAAACTGAATAGGGTCGTGTATTTATAGTACAGTAAAGTACATTGCGAAACAAATGTCATACAGAAAGTCGCTATTATTTCTCCTAAAATAAGCTAAAGTCACCTTCAACTTAATAAGACAAAAAATTAACATATATTAATTAATAAATTAGAGCAGTGGTAGCCTAGTGGTTAAGAATTCAGCCTCTCATTCCGGAGGTCCTGGGTTCAAATCCATGGCGCGCACC